>PPHD01007699.1:0-22720 GCA_002909625.1 Bambusicola thoracicus
GTTTATTTGCTGTTTTAAATTTCCAGTTCAAATGCTTGCCTAAATAGTTTTGCTTTCCAAACACTTAAATTAACGTTTGATTTTGTATTTGTGCTTATGATTCTGTTTCCATAACTATGCCTTTGTTTCATTTTACAGAGGAAATAAAGACTGAAACAGAGAAGCAAAGGTATGTGGTAGTTGTTCATATTGACTAATTATGCTTTGTCTTCTTATATGTGCCATGGTTATTCTGAGTTGTGAAAATGGGCTCTCTCTGAAAAGCATTCCCAAGTTCTTTTATAAGGTTGGTGGTATCCAGAAACACACTAGAAGTGCTGCTCCTGTTACTGGCTCTTAGGTTACAAGGCACAGGACCTGGGAATAGAGGCAGAAGACAGCTTAGAGGGGACAGATTGAAAATGGCTGTCGAGGGTAGAAATAGATTAGAAAATGACTTTGTAGGTAACAGAAAGAAAGCAGTGGTGGAGAGACATGAGCATAAAAGGATTTTGTGTGAGTTCAGAGGAGGGCTAGGGCCTGGAATGCACATAAAGGACAAACTGTGGGCAGGCAAGGGGAGAGAGGCTGAAGTGGGGAAGTGAGAGTGAGTAGAGTAACGTAATTTGCAAAGGTAGTGTGTGGAAAGGATCTTGTTAGGGAATAGGTCTAGATTTCTGTGGGCAGTTCCTCTAGAGAGAAAGTAAACACGGAAGGCAGAACTAGTATTCAGCTCCCTTCCACTGTCAGTGAGTAATGTGTTAAGTATTGATAAACCACGAATCCATTATTAGTGTTTAACATGTTCCACAGGATCTTCTTTATCATTCAGTGTACATCATTAACCATGAGTCAAGGCAGTGCTATGACTGTTCTTACTGCTTGCTGAAAGAACCAGATTAGTGGATGAATGGTTCTTATGGCATAAGCATTTGAATGCTACTTGGGGACCTGTTTCTCTGCTCTGGAAATGAATTTCTCTTTTAGGCAAGTAATTTAAACCACAGTTGTCAGAACTCATTGCTGACGATTTCTGCTTTATCCTTTGGGCGCTCAAGTGGAGAGCTACGGATTTGGTTTGGAAATTTAAACACTTCTAGCTGGAATAGAAGCAAGCAAGAACTTTATTTCAGATATCAGGAATTATTTAATATTGAATACACTGAACAGTTTATTTTCGTGACATTTCAAATTGGGCATACAAAAATGAATGGATGCATCTGATTAAGTCACTGTACTTCAGTTCCCTCTAGTAAAGTAAAATCAATGCTATCAGCTCTTAGGCTGTAAAAAAAACAGATCTAATATTTGTGCAGTGTTCAGATAATGTTGCACTGAGCACCACAGTCTCAGCCAGATAGTAATGTGTTCCTATAAAAAGCTTTCTTAGAAGTAGAATAAATAAAGTAGAAGTTCACACTATGAAGAATTGAAAGAAAAAAATAAAATCACGTAACATGAAATATTCGGTGGGTAGTATTTGTTCTGGGCACTGAATAAGGATAAGTAATGTCTTGTCCTGTAGTTAAATAGCATCAGAAAAGTAATGGTAAGGCTGAACTGTAATAAACTTGCGTTGCTCTGAAAGTAATGCCTCTTATTTATTTCCATGGAAACCACAATAGATACAAAGAGCACAATAACACTCCTTGATAGAGCAAATTCTCGGTTACAAAACACTTTTTTTCAACACAGTCACCATGTTTTTTTCTGCATTTTTGCCAATGATGAACAAGAGCCTGCATGTGACACTTCTAACAGTCCACACCAGTGGAGGTGACCCACTGTCAACATAGTGGAAATGCACCACCCACTGCCTTACTGTGCTCACATCCACTGTCTGGTCTCCTCAAATGTTCAGCAAGCATCAATGAATGTCAGTGGGTGCAACTTTTTCTGCATGGAGGAATTCAGTGACACACCTTTGCTTTATCAGCACTTCCATAGCAGACATCATTTTATCAGGCTCTGCTGTTATCTGTCAAATGGCAACAACATGTATGGAATATTGGTGGGAAGGTTCAGCCTTTACTGCTGTATTACCAACATCTGCCTCTGAGGTCACAGGCCAGCATAACATCATAAGGAGGCTGTATGGCAAACAGATATACAGATTGTAAGGTAAATAAGTATACAGGTATAGGACCAGAGAGATTATTGCATTTACAAAGGACTAATGAAATAAAGAGCTTACCTGTGTTCTGGGCTTATGGAAGGGCTCCACAAGTGGAAGTCTCCAGATAGAGATCCTTCCTCCTTGGGATTCAGCCCTTAAATGGGGTCAAGGAGAGGTGCAGCCAGGCTCCACCCCTTCTGGTCACTCAGGTGAAATTGTTCACCTGTGCCCCTGCAGCTGACTAAGTGTTTGCCTCAGGTGGTCAATCAGAGGTTCAGGCTGTGATTCAACAGTTCCCATACAGAGGCATTACTTTCAGAGCAGCTCTGCTGAACTTTCAAGTGCTTAAATTCTGTCTAGTCAATATTTCAAGTTGCGATTTTGTGGTATGAAGGGTAGGTCTTGCCTATGCGTGCTTGATAAGTAGATTTGGATTTCTTTAGTGCTGTCTTGATTCTGGCAATAGCCCTTTGCTTTGAAGGCATTGCTGGGCTTGAACTGTGATTGGATTTATGCCAATCTCACCATAGAGTCAATTTCTTTTTTTTTACATGCACAAGAAGATGTTCTTTTTCTAGGTCTCCAAACAGGGAAACTTCTTAGTTACTAAAATACGCAGTTTCTGATAGCTGTAATTGAGATTTGAACATCTTAGCAAAGGTCTTAACAGTGATAATTGGTTAATTTTTGTCAGTTCCTGCTCTAGGAAGAGGCTCTCACTGCTCACCTGGAATGTGTTGAAAAACAGATTATTTGTATTTCCTCAGAATTTTGCATAGAAAACAGCTTCTTTGTTTTGGTTTGTTTTGTGTTTAAACAGGACTGGTGTTTGGCAGTGGGACAAAGGGGAACAGAAAAGGACAGGCTGATTTATGTAACCATTACACAGCAGATGCTGCCAAAACTCATTTTAAAAATTCATTGTTTGACGTATAGATTAGCTTCTTTCTATGAGTGATATAGAACTGTAGAAAATCCCAAGTTGGAAGGGACCCGTAAGGATCATTGAATCCAAGTCCTAGCTCCACACAGAATCACTCAAACTGAACAGTATAGGTAGTATTTGCCAGAGCGGGACGTGTACCTTTACATTTTGCTTCTCACCTCCTCTCTTTAGACCTCTCAGCATTCTCCTGACAGCACTGGACAGTAACAGCGATGTGAGCCTAGAGGAGAAAACAAGTTCTATTGTTCTCTTTGCAGTAGTGATCAGGGCCAGGCCCAGAGCCACAACCCTCTGCCCATAAGGCAGCACTGCTGTGCTTGGTGGCACCGAATCACTGGCACAGGGCCAGAGAGGTGTGGGGTCACCTCTGTGGAGGTCATAGAATCCCTTATGTAAATATCAGCTGATTTTTATATTCCTCATACTTGGTAGAGCTCTTGGTGGAGGAAGGTTTTGTTAAACACGGTTTCCAGTTATGTGGTCTGATCGGGGGGGAGTTGCACTGGAGAAAACCAACAGAAAACAGCCAGACGAAGTAATCTCTTGGCTGACATTAAGATAACCTTTGGGTCTCTCCCTGCTCCCTGCCATCCATTCCTTTTCATCACCAGCAAGGTGATGAACTTCCTCAGTTATCTTTCCAGCCGACACCTAAAAGAAGCTTCATGCTTCTGCAGTAGCTTTCTGTAGTAGGCTCTTCATTTTCTGAGTCTCATCATGGCTTGTTCCTTGTTTATGAGGAACAACAGTTTTAGTTACAAAGGACCATTTTAACCTAATTTAATGATACTGATAGATGAAGAGCTGTCTGTTTTAAGACCATAACAAGAGATGCCATCCTTCCATTCCTCACAGACAAGCTCTTACAGGAATTTCAGAGAGATTTAAGAGAGTATGAGAATAGCATTCTTCAGCAACTTACCTGATTTCAGTAGTCTAAAAAAAGGCTCTGTTTACAGCAAAACAATATTGAGCAATAAGTAAAAATTATGTATTTAACTGAAGAGCAAGCCTCTGTTTTTCTTCAAGGAAAATACATAGATATGGGGATAAATCCTTAAATTTTGAAAAGAGGAATTATTTAATAGAAAAGTAGAGTCTTAGCACTAACTATTCATTATTAAGACTTGGAATTTAGAATCATCATGGAGTCATAGAATTACTCAGGTTGGAAAGGGCCTCAAAGATCATCAAGTCCAACCGCAGCCTAACCATAGTACCTTAAAGTATCTGAACAAGGATTGATGTTTGAATGTGACACCAAATATTTTCTCAAGGATTTCAAAATTTCAGCTTGCTTCTTAAAAAGCTGAAATACTAATATTTTATCGGCTTGGTCAGTTTAAGGCTTTCGCTGTGAGGCTTGGGAGTGCATCTGTTCCTTGGAGATACAATAAGCTCTTATCAGTTCATTTGTGTACTTCAGCAACTTGAAAAATATTTTCTATCATCCTGGCTATGAAGAACTTCCTTGAAGCAAGTGCTTCTGTTTGACGCAAATGTGGAGGGCCTTGATTTGAAATCAGCTATTCTATAAATGTATTTATTTAAATTTATTTAAGTATTACTGCAATAATTCTGTAATCCTTTGCTACAGAATACAGGGTTATGCTTTTTTTTCTTTGAACAGTATATCAAATCTGTGTAAGACAGTGTAGTTTACTCTGTAGGTAAAGATACACAGAGAGATTTATGCATAGAGATACTATAAGCAGTTAAACTGTTAGTAATCTTCTTAAATGTTGCATAGTTACAGTCCTTTCAGACTATGAGATATGTTGGTAAACACTGAACCTTGAAATTCTATGGTGTCATCTGAAGTACAGCTAAAAGAAAGTTTTGTGGGTTTATTTTTGTTATTCTTTTTTTCCCTCAATTTATATCCAGAACTGAAGTTTAGTTGAAGTTTAAGGTTTAATCTCCAAGACAGATGTACTCTCTCTGAAGTACTGAACCAAACTTGTATTGTAATAAAGTAGTTGTAACTTCTAACTTCCAGCATCATCTAAACAAGCATTTTATCTGTTCCAGTAGTGTAACTTTTTGCTAGACTTCCACATTTAGTGTTAATTCTTAGAGAAGTGATGTTGAATGAAATTCTTGTTCCCTTCTCTTCATGCTCCACCCCCTGCTCCGCCCTAACACCTTCACCTCCTATAGGGAAAGGTTTTTTCTGTTTTCAGAGACAACAATTTTTAATGCTTTCAAACCAGCAGGGACCACTGGATACCTACTTATTCTGCAAATAAGTCAATTTGCTGTTCCATAAATAACACAAAGGTAGTATAAAAACTGTTAAGAATATTTATATTACCTTTTTGTCAACTTTGTAGAAGTTACTCTTTCCTAATATTAATGTTCTTTATATTTATTTCATAAATGTTGCACTGGTGAAAGCTATTTGTATGATCACTTACAGCATTCTAATGAAATCATTCTGTTTAGTCCCCCTCATGGAGAAGCAAAACCTGGTTCAAGCACTCTGCCACCTGTGAAATCAAAGACGAGCTTCATTGAAGCGGACAAGTACTTCCTACCATTTGAATTGGCATGCCAGTCAAAATGCCCCAGGATTGTCAGTACGTCTCTAGATTGTTTACAGGTCTGTATGAGGTTGAGTTTCAGCTATCAAATACAAATTCTGTTGATATGAAGAAAAAGTAGCAGCTGTATGTAACAAATAATGTTTTTGTATTACTTTTCTCAAACTGCATACAAAAGACAAAATTAACTGTGTATGTGACAGTAGGTGAATGTGTCCTAGTTACTCTATAATGTGTATATGTTCATTTTATACATACTTTACCACCAGTAGTTGTCTGTTTTGATCAATTTTATGTTAATGTGCAGCTACCTGTTTTTACTTACATGTGTGTAACTTAAATTGCTATCAATACCATTAATGAAAGATTAAGATTTCATTAACTGCGGGAATATAGTTATCTAATTTATTTTATGCTTTTTGTAATTGCAATAAAATATTTTAAATATGAGGTATCTAGTCTCTCAAAATATAATGTTTTCAGAACTATGTTTACAGCATAGGATTTAGCTACTCTTTTCTCAGGAGTGGCCTGACAGCAGTGAACTCGGTTCATTTACATTCACAGGCACTTGCGTACTTGGCACGCTCTCTGATAGTGGTGCCCTGCTAACAGATAGCTATGGAAATTTACAGATACTCTGATGCTTGAATTGATAGGACCAGGTTATTGTTCATTTTGTTAATACGTTGCTTTTCAAAGTGTTGAAGACCTACAGGGAGAGAAAATAGAAGAAAGAGAAGACTAGCTAGCTAGTAGCATTAAAAAAAAAAACTTTAGGTGGTTGGTGGTTTATCTGTTTAATGAGATTAGGTGTGAATTGTACAGTTTTAAGAAGAGTGTACAAATTAGAGATATCAAATGAATTTATTTTAACAAAAAGATGACTTTTTAAGTTCTTCTGTATGTTTTTCTCTCTTCCAGAAACTTATTGCATATGGTCATCTGACAGGGAATGCTCCAGACAGTACAGCTCCAGGCAAAAAATTAATTGATAGAATTATTGAGACAATATGTGGCTGTTTTCAAGGACCTCAAACAGATGAAGGAGTTCAGCTACAAATAATAAAGGTACTACAATTAACCACTACTTCCTTATTTGTGGTGGTGACAACAGTAAGACGTTTATCATCTTGGAATTCAAAAGCAGAAATGTTTATTTTCTAAGTATAATGATAGCTCTTCCTTCATTGTTTGCTTGAGATGGAAGCTGCATATCCTATGTTCCTTTCCCTACTCTCTCCCATTGGATTTTGAGTGAATTCCTGGTTGTGGCTTAAAGTTTCATGCATAGAGCACTGGGTGAAATGTCATTCACAGCAGTTCAGTGACATCTCTAATTACGAAGAATTACTGTCAAAAAATCCTGTACTGCCGTGGGATTATGATAATTAAGAAATGTTAAGATTTTTAAATCCACTTTGAAATTATTTTAGGAAATGGAATTAGACCTGGCGGTCAGTTGTTACCGTGA
Organism: Bambusicola thoracicus; assembly: GCA_002909625.1. Lineage (NCBI taxonomy): Eukaryota > Metazoa > Chordata > Aves > Galliformes > Phasianidae > Bambusicola > Bambusicola thoracicus. The sequence goes on from PPHD01007699.1 coordinate 7,059, forward strand.
TATCTGTGCTGCTCTGTCATAAGCTTATGCTTGAAAGAGATTTAGTCTTTCTTTCTGTAGGCTGTGTAAACAATGCATGTGGAATTTGTACAGGTGTTTCTGGTGGACCCTAGCTGTTTTCTGATGGCACCCATCAAACCATGGAAACTCACTATGGGAAATTATTATGCTAAATAATCGAAGTTAGTTAATGGAAATACCATGCTCTATTCTTTTATCAGTACTCTTCAAGTGTTTTTGATGTTGAGCAGTTCTGAATAATACAGTAAAAGACAGGTAACAAGAATAGAGTTTTTATTGGCTTGTATTCTTGTATATAGGTGTCCTGAGATGTTGACATTCTAGTAGAATGTATTTCCTTGTTTTAGTGCAAATTTGGTACTTGTTTCTCTTACTCCTTAGCTCCATTCATCCTTTTTCTTGATAGTCAATTTCTACAGCAGATAGTTGTTAAAAATGTTGGCTTTATGTTTGTCATCTACATTTCTGTTTTGCCCAAGCATTTAAGACTTTTTTTTATCATGTAAAGGAAAGTTTTCATTCTTATTTTCAGTGACTGAAGCCATTTTCTCTCTCCTTTGATGTAGTGCCTTCTCTCCAAACACTTTCTTACTTTTACCCTCTCAACCCTTAGCCCATTACCCGGGCCAAGATGCTAACAGAATTAACCTCCTAGCTGAAAGTGAATATCTTTGACTGCATGTGTGTCCAATAGATGTACACTATAAAAAACATGAAAATTAGAAATCGTGTTGGCAAATACCACAACTTTTGGCTTCTTCCATGAGCATTAAGGAAACTTAATAGATAGTCGTATTTTATTAGGCTTCATAACTGATGTCTGTGGACCTGTTTTCTCCAGTATGATTTAGTATGATGAATTATGATCCAGTATGATGAAAGGATGGATTTCATGCCTTTTCAGAATGTTCTGTGACAATTAGTAATGCTCTCTGACGAGTTTTAATTCCAACGGGAGGTACAAGATGTAGGAAAGGTGGTCTCCACCTTTCTCTGCTTGCACTCCCAAACATAATTAGTGTTCCTTTGAGACAGTTTTGTAACCAGTATCACTGTAAAACCTAAGAATCCTGCTCTGTCCAGCACTTTCCTCCCTGGAGGGTTATTTTTGTTCTGCCTTCTGGAAGGATGGCCCTTAGTAAGTTGCCAGCTATTCTTCCAACATCTGGCCTCCCAGTCAATGCCTTCCATCCCTGGAGACATTCAAGGCCAGGCTGGATGTGGCTCTGGGCAGCCTGGTCTGGTGGTTGGCAACCCTGCACACAGCAGGGGAGTTAACACTAGATGATAACTATGGTCCTTTTTAACCCAGGCCATTCTGTGATGATTCTATGATCTGTGAGCCAGGGTTGAGGGAAAGTTTGCTTTTTGCTGGTTTTTAGATGATTTTCTCATAGCAGTCGTGGAATGGCTTAGGTTGGAAGAGGCCTTAAAGATTATCTACATTTAACTCCCATACCATAGCCAGGGTTGCCACCCTCCAAATCAGGCAGCCCAGTGCCCCACAACTTCTCTGAGCAACCTGTTTCAGTGCCTTGGCTTTCCTTATACCATTTCTGCATGTCTGAACAGCATCTCTGTATTCTTCCCAGGCCACATATCCCTACATCTGGGGTGTGTATGTTTCTTTCTTTTCCCTCCATTTGACCAACAAGTCCGTGCTCAGCCATACTGGTTTTCTGCTGCTTCTGCTTGATTTCATCTGCTGGTGTATGGAATACCCTTGTTTTCTCAGAAAGGTATCATTAAGGAGCTTCTAGGCCTGATTCATTCCTGTGTCCCTCAGGACAGTTTTCCATGGCATCCCAAGTAATTCCTTAAACTGGTGGAATTTTACTCTCCAGAAGTTCAGGATCCCAGCTCTTCTCTTCGTAAGGCCTGTATTCTTCAAGATCATTAACTCAACAGAGCACAGTCACTGCAGCTCTCCACTCAGAACCTCTTTATTCTGCTCCGCATTGGTGAACACTGGTTCCAGTAACCCTTCACCTCTGTTTGGTCTGTCCAGTACCTAGAGCTGGAAATTATCATCAATGGATTCCAAGAGTCTCCTGGATTGTTTGCAGCCTACCGTGTGTGTTGCTTTCCCAGCTCCTGATAGTTGCCTGCTGTTTCTCAGGGTTAGTTGTCATATCAGCTGTAGTAAGGCTGTACTCATCTATGATGTGGAATAAGGAGACACTATTTAGGACACTCTATCATATCAAACCTTTAATGAAAACTGTCAAGAGAGAAGGATGCTGCCACTGAAATGTAGAATACCTTTATCTCATGTTCACTGGAAGTATTTCTGCTAGATGATGATGTTGGAGTAGAAGAAATAGCTCTGAGGTATAAAGTGATTGTAACTGAGATGGGTCTAAATTGTATATTAATAAATCATCCAAGTTAAAAATAGATATCAGTTTACAAATATGTATAGTAGTTGGAGTTTATTTTCTCCAGTTTATGAGAAGGAAGGGAACCCAAAGGAGTGACTCTCGGAACCTCTGTAGCCATACTAAGCTCATTAAGTTTGGTAGCTGCGAGTAGATACTGATCTGGAAAGAAAATTGAGTTACTCAATGAGTTTGTGGTGATATGTTGGACTGTCAGGAGGAGTGTGTGTATATGCATGGATGTTTCTTGGTTCATGATCTCCTTATCAACTGGTATCAAAGAAACCAAGCTCTAATTGTCATAATGTGTACAGAAGGAACTTAGGAAATTCAGACTGTTGAGCCAACTAAAAGAAAAGAGTGCATCATCTGTCTGTAGCCTTATCAAACTCTTCTACTACTGTTTCCTCTTATTAAAAGATATAAAGGACTTAAGACTTTGTATTACAGTGAAAGTTAAAATCAAACTTTATAAAATCAAATTGTTAACTACCTGGATTTAACAAGGATAGCTATAATGAGCTGTTTTTGGCATATTGTAATAGTGCTTGGAAAAAGAAGGGAAAAGTTTTTTGTTTATGGCTGAGCTCCACTTGTTTGGCTTCTCTTCTTAAGTGGAATAGTTGCTGCTGGAATGTGTGAGGAGGAGCTAGAAAAGTCAGAGTGAGTAGAGCTGTGGCTGTTAGGAACAGCTTTGGGGATAAATTTTGGAGTGTGACCATGATAAAGAATGTGTAGGTATGTTACATGAACATATATATACATAGGAGAGATGTGCAGCTTTTACTGTGGGATTCAGCATGTTTTAACTCAATATTTGCAAGCCTCACAAAGCCCCCAGGAACTCCTAGAAGTAAGGGGGAGTATAGTGTAAAGCTTTGTGAAGGACAAGGGAAAATACAATACATAGAGTTAGGCCAGTATAAGAACGTGTTTATGTAGGGGGAAGAAGGGAAGAGTGAGATGGTTTAAATATATAGATAGGTTTTGGCTTTATTTTCGTGGTACTTAATTTTGTTGCAACTTTTATTTGCCATCTTCCCCATATGATGCTTTCTATTGGCAGGAGCAGAGTTTGTGTAAGTTCTGTGCAGAAACTGAATTGTTAAGTAGAGAGAGGGTGAGAATTAAGGGTGGTTGTATGAATTTCAATTTATCACTCCCTGGTTTTCAGAAGGCTAGTGAAATGGAAAAGGAATTTTGAGCAGGAAAAGAAGAAAAGTACTTGTATTTAGTGAAGCTGTTGTCTACTTTTTTTTTTTTTACCTCTGTCATTTTTTTTTTCTTTAGCTAGTTTTATAGAGATTGTTTTTAATCATCTTTCTTATTAAATAAAAGCTTTCTAGTGGGCTTTTAGGAACTACTACTTTGTAGATTATAGCATTAGATGCTGCTTCTTGGTCATGCAGTGTATTCTGTCCAGTGTAGATTGTAAGTACCGTCATCTGTACATGTGCCTTTACCAATGAGAAAACAGAAGCACCACAGGTAGAAAAGAAGGGACCTCAAGCAACTGCATGTCCAGAAGTAGAACTCGGATCTCATGAGTTGCAGTGCAGTGAGATGCATCTCTCTTTTTTGTTTATTTTTTTCCTGTTAGACTGTACAGTGGTTTTTAGTGTTTGAGTGAGAAACACACGTTTGTCCACTTTCTGGTACTACGTGTGGACAGAGATGCTGAGAATGCTGTAAGAGATTCTGTAAGAGTAATTAGGCAGAGTTTGAATAAGTTACACAGCACTTGAAGTGCCTTCTGTTTTTAACTATCAAGGAGAGACTTTCCATTGTGCTAGCTTTCCCGGGCTTCAAGTTCTCCCTTTCCCTAAACATTTATCAAAGTCTTTCATTACAAAAAACTCTTCCCTGTTTTCTGTCACCTTCTACTGGAGTACAGTCATCAGTGTACACATGATTATTTGGATCTGTACAAGGCTCTTCCGCTTTCCTTCTCTTTTCCAGCACATGCTTCTGATAGTGTCTTGGCACTTAGTCCTCAGGTGCAATTTTAGGTTTTTGTTAACAGCTTCCTAACTCCATTGGATACTTCTTGCTGTTGAAAGCTTGTATTTCCCAGATACATTGATTAAAATATTAAATACAACATAACTCATATGTGTGATATTCTGGTACAGCTACAAAATTCTCTGGAAAACTTAAACTACAGTTTAAGATACATATTTATTTAACAAGTAATCCAAAACTGATATTCATTCATTTGCAGACTGTTTCATTGAAAAGTTCTGACTGGAAAATACATATATTTGTTTATTCAGGCTTTACTTACTGCAGTGACATCTCAACATATAGAAATCCACGAAGGAACAGTGCTGCAGGCTGTTAGAACATGCTACAATATCTATCTAGCAAGCAAAAATCTCATAAATCAAACCACAGCCAAGGCCACTCTAACGCAGATGCTGAATGTCATATTTGCACGTATGGAAAACCAAGCAGTGAGTATCTCAGTGTTTTTATATAGAAAGCAGCTTGAAAGTTGTGTTTTGTCATTAAAATGTTTGGACTTTGCTAAGTTATCTACGTTTGATAAAGGGTCTGGTGTCTTCTATTTCTCTTTTTGCATTTTGTTCTTTGAGAATGATGTTAAATGTGTTTTGGAGGGAGGAGTGTTGTAAAGGGTTTAAAATTCTTACAGTGGACCTCTTCATTTAATGAATGTGTTTGACTCCAGTTTCTATTCTCAGTCTATCAAGAGATGGCAATCTACCCGTATAAGAGTACATATAGAATAATTTAGTGTTAGTGAAATGCTTAGATGTTCTTGTGATGGTATGCATTGTAGAAGTAATCCATGATTTAAAAAACAAAACAAAACCAACCACCAAAGACAAAAAGCCCTTTCCAATAATGTAATTGCATTTTATTTATTTTTACATTTTACCATGGAATGATCACTGACAGATACTTCTGTGTCACTGCAATTGTTGCACGTGGTCAGCTGGGATGCTGGCATGTGCCTTGTGGCTTCTGGGGCTGATAATAAAGATCAATGAGGCAGAGTAATTGTCCTAATGCACATGAAAAAAAGGGGACAAAAAAGTAGGTGCTCCGACTGGGGGCTGCTTGAATTCCTAGCTGGTTTTAGAAGGAGTTCCGTTGTATCATTATAAACTCATTTTTCTTTAAATATATATAGTGGATTGAAGTTTGTACTTCCCTCTCAGAAGCAACTGCTTATTTGTACATGATAACAATGCAGTCAGAGATTTGGTATATCATATTTATAAGTAATAACAAGAGTCATCCAGTACATGAGATGCTTTGAGGAGTCTGTGTAGTTACTCTATTTTTAAGCAACTTACTAAAAAAAAGAAAAAGAAAGAGATTGTTACTATGCTAAATGGGAAATCTTTTTTTTTTGCCAAACTGTAAGTCACACATTTATGCAAACTGATAGGCACTTTGGCCTGTCTGGCACGCTCAGGATGACTTTTTTAAGGGTGAAGTTACTTAAGCTTGGAAGTTCTAAGGTTTCTAAGTTTTAAGTTCTAGGTGTCTACTCAGGGATTCATAGCCCCTCAAAAGATGCAGCACAGAAAGCCTTAAGCATAAAGAGTGAAGGGCTTTGAGCCTATTAGCTAAAATAATGACGTAAACAGTTGTAAAACTTCAGTGAACATGAAGTTCAGTTAAGATAGAAAGCCAGTCCTTAGAGCATCACCTCAAAGGATGCTCTGCTTTGGTTTGACTTCAGTGAATGTTGTCTAGTCTATTGGACAAATTACAGGTACTGTTCTCTTGCCAGGGGTGCCAATCTGAGGAACTGTGAAACTCAGAAGGGTCTTTGTCCTTTCAGTTTTAAGTTGGCATGGTAAATTCTTCCTGAGGATCTATCTTCTGCAGTGTTCTGGAAATGTAGATCTTCTTTTCACTCTTAACTCCTGGTCTTGTGTTGTTTTGTTGTTGTTTTTCATGGATATTCAGCCAATTCACTGGGGTTTGTTTGTTTGTTTTTTGTTGTTTTTTTAATCTTTAATTAATCTTAAATTCTCCTGTGTGTATCTCTTAGTGAGAACTTCATTTAAAAAAAAATCAAAAATCCATGATATTATATTTCTTGGAAATAATGCAAATAATATGTTTTCTTAAACTGTTACGAGTTTATGAAGGCAATGTATAAGCAGAGCCTATAGAAATTTCATGCTTCTACAATAACATATGAAATATGTGTACAGCTCATTGTTTTGATGATAAAATTACGGTGTAATTGCAATGTATTTCTAGCTTCAGGAAGCCAAACAGATGGAAAAAGAAAGGCACAGACAGCAGCACCATTTACAGCAGTCTCCAGTAAGCCAGCATGAGCCTGAGTCACCGCAGTTGAGACATATTCCAACACAGGCTGATCAGCTGTCTAAAGAGCACGAGAGAGAGCTTGACCACAATACGAATGATGTGGACAAGAACCTTCAAGAAGACATAGAGACAGAAAATGGATCTGATATTTCTAGTGCTGAAAATGAGCAGACAGAAGCTGACCAAGCCACAGCAGCAGAAAGTAATCAGTGTGTATTTCTGTTTCATGGAGGGAGGGAAAAGGTCTGTAAAAATGAAGGCTGAGGACTGTCTTTTTTTCTTTCTGTCTCCCAGATTTGGAGTCAGGCATATAAATAGTTTCTAATAATTGCCTGTAGTCCTTGTTATCATTGCTAAATTTTATCACAAGTCTTACACATCCTCGTGGTTGCTTTAGCAAAGATACTTCTTTGCCCATGTGTGATGTTATGAGAGTTTCGAGAATAACATCTCAAAAAGCAACTTTTCAGTGTTTAACGTACATGAAAACACGGAATTGATGTATTTGTCTCCTGTTGGCATAAGGCCTTTGTATTAACTACTGTTTACTAGTTAAACACTGGAATGTTTATGCCGTGCAAATGCTGTTTTCAAAACATTCAAACATGATTTCATTTTTCTGATGTATACCCAGCTATTAATAGATTTGTAATTGAATTTTTAAGTAATAAATGCAAGTAAAATATTTCCATACTTTATGAATTTCTCAGTAATATTCTTATGATTTTTTTTCCTTTAAGATCTTTCTAAAGCTGATGGAGAAACGTATGATGATGAAAGCAATGAATGTGAAGAGAAGGCGCAAGAAATAGTAGAAAGTATTGTGCAGGAAATGGTGAACATAGTAGTTGGAGGTACTATATTAATATCTGTCTAGTTAGTAATGAATGCAGTCTGAGTCTTGACATTAAGAATTATTTTAACACTTCTAAATATTTAACTAAAATTCATCACTGTTTAATAATACATGCTGAAGAAAAGCCATTTCAGTTGTCTGACTTAGCTGTGTGTTATTTAGCTATAAAATGGGCAAGATTTCATGCATAAATTTATGCTTTCTCTATTGAATACTGATGATATTTAAGAAAAAAATCTTGTTTTATTTTAGTTTTGTTCCCAAATAATCTTTTCATAAGTGGGCTGTCTCAGTTGAAATACTAAATTTTGCGGTTTGTTGAAAAGTGTGTATAAAATCTGTGACTTATTTTCCTGGTACTGGAAAACTGGCAGAAGGGTAAAACTGCAGTGTCAAATTCTAAGTTGTTTTTGATTGTAATTTTCCCTAGTAAGCATTATTTGAATGTTTCTTAGTTATATAGTGCCGTATAAATTCTACCTTAAGATTTTTCTTAAAACAATTTGATTCTAGTGCTTTTACTGTTCAAGCATTAGATATACACTTTTTCTATTTTGTGCTCTGACTTAACATTTGTTTTAGTTTTTACATCTTCTCTTTTCTGCTAGATATAGAAGGATCTGCTGAAAGTGCAAGTGGTGATGGAACAATTGTAACATTAGAGGATGGCAGTGACAGTGAAAACATTCAGGCAAATGGAATTCCAGGGACTCCAATTTCTGTTGCTTATACACCATCTTTACCGGATGACAGATTATCCGTCTCTTCCAATGATACTCAGGTACAGGCAGGTATAAATTAGGAAATATTGAAAAAAAGCATAACGCTTTAAGTGTTACCCAGTGCTTATACAGAAAATATTTGATGTAGTTCCGTAAAATATTTTATTCAGATGGATTTTAAGTACTAACTCACATTCTAAATGTCCTTTTAGTGCACTGTTTAAATTTATTTTTTTTTAATATTTATACTCTGCGTATTTTTATCGTGTGACTACCATATTTTTAGTTGTAGCATGGAACAGTGTTTCAAGATGAGAGAACTCTTCCCTGTTTTTCAAAATGCTCCCGAGAAACACTGAAACTAGCACTAAATAGGTAGATACCCATTGTAGACATAATTATGTAATTTTCATATTATGTAATTTTCATTTTTTTCACATGATAAATACAAATTCAAAGCTTATAGCATACCATTTCTGCAGTGATTTAGGATGAAAAGCTTTGTCTGATGGGACTTGATTTTCATTAACAAAAAAGATCTGGAAATGCATTCCCAGTGTTGTATTAGATACCATGTGTGCGGTATCTGTTGATAATAAAGTGTTCTGAATAAGCACGTTTGAGGAGAATAGATGGTAAGCTAAAAATGCTAGAGTCACGTATGCCATACAAGTGGAATATTAACATTTTGTTTATATCAGGAACAACAATACAAAACTGCAAGATTTTAGGGCTGTATAGCATAGGACAGAAGTTTTGCTGGTGTATCTTGCCGCAGATACGAAATCACTTGCATTCTATTGAAATGTCAAGCATTTTTTCTTGAACTGGAGTTATCTACAGAAAGTAATTAAAGGGAGTTTATTCTCAAGGTGCCATGTTTAAGCCTGACCCCTATAGGATGATCGAATCAGCACAGTTGGAGAAGACTTCCAAGATCATCCAGTCCAGCCATCTACCTACCACCAATAATTCCTCACAAAACCATGTCCCTTACTTAGCACAATGTGTAAATGATTCTTCAATGCTTTCAGGGGTGGTCACTCAATCACCTTCCTGGGCAGCCCATTCTAGTTCTTTTGGAGAAGTTTTTCCTGATATCCAATCTGAACCTCCCTTGGTGCGTCTTAAGGCCATTCCCTCACATCCTATCGCTAGTTATGTGGGAGAGGAGGTCAGCTTCCACTTCCCCATAGCCTCCTTTCAGGCAGTTGTAGAGGGCTATAATGTGTCCCCTGAGTTTCCTCCAGACTAAACAATCCCAGTTCTCTCAGCTGCTCCTCATAAGACCTGTTTTCTACGCTTTTCTGAAAATGCTACCGGGCCTCGATGTCTTTCTTGTAGAGAGAGGCCCAAAACTAAACACAGTACTGGAGGTGCAGCTTCACCAGAGCTGAATACAGAGAAACAATCACTTTTCTGCTCCTGTTGGCAGCAGTATTTCTGATACAAACCAGGATGCCGTTGGCCTTCTCGGCCACCTGGACACACTTACTGGCCTGCGCTCAGCCAAGCATCAACCAGCACTCCCAGGTCCATTTTACATTGTTCCTCATACTCCAGCAATTGGTCTGACTTTTAAAGACATATGTAAAGAAGGCACTGAGAACCTCAGTCTTGGCTTTATCCTCAGCGGTCACGTTTTGCACCACATCCAGTAAAGGACGGAGGTACTTATTAGCCCTCTTCTTACTGTTAATATATTTGTAAAAAGTTTTTAGTTCTCTTTTACCCCAGTAGCCAAGCTGAGTTCAAGCTGCGCTTTTGTTTTTGTAATTTTTTCCCTACATATCCTAAGAACTACTTTGCACTCTCCTAGAGTTGCCTGTCCCTTCTTCCACAGGAGGTAGACTCTCTTATACTGATGGAGCCTCAGACGAAATTCCCTGTGTATCTACATTAGTCTTCTTCCCCGCTGGCACATCTTACAGCACGGGAACAGCCTGTTCCTGTGCCTTTAAGACTTCCTTCTTGAGGAGCATCCAGCCTTCCTGGACCTCTTTACCCTTCAGGACTGGCTCCCAGAGGACCTTCTCTGCTAGTGTCCTGAATAGTTCCAAGTCTGCCCCCTGGAAGTCCAAGGGAACAGTTTTGCTAGCCCTCCTCCTGTGCCAAGACTAGAAAATTCTGCCATTTTGTGGTCACTCCCCAAGACAGTTCACGACCTCCACATCTCCCACTAGTCTATAATTTCAGGGGCAGTCTTTAAAGTAATTCTGGCTTTTTTCTGAGATACCATATATTATTACAGAGTTCGTTCATTTTAACTGTACCGCAGAATCCTTTTTTGTTTATTATAGTTTAGTCTTGACTCCATAAAGCTGTAGTGAACTGGTTATGTTTGTATAATATCTTAACTTCTTGTTGCTAGGAGGTGGGGATTTCCCTACACAACCTGCTAATGCAGAATGGAATACTGAAATATGTTAACTTCTTTAGGAATCTGGAAATTCTTCAGGACCTACACCTGGTGCTAAGTTTTCCCACATTTTACAAAAGGATGCCTTCCTTGTATTCAGGTCACTGTGTAAACTCTCCATGAAGCCCCTATCAGATGGACCACCAGATCCGAAGTAAGTGGAATTGAGAGTTCTCATAATGAATCTTTTTTTTGTTTTGAAAATAAAAATAAGTTATTTAAATACTTTTGACAATACCCCGTTACTAAAAAGTTTTTTGTACCTTTGAGAAGGTCCTTTTCGATTTTAATGCATTTTTATATGTTGAATGAAAGCATCTGCTATTACCCATCTACTCTTCAGAACTTTCTTAATAATGCCTGTTCCTGTAATTCAGTACCTCACTGTATTCTTCCTAGCTCCTCTGTTTAATGCTTTTCAGTAGGGTTTGTAAAGAAGACCTTAAGCTTGTGCTATGTTGGATAGCCCTCATGTGTACTGAATGCTTTGCACTGAGCTGGTACTCATTATGACAAATTGGTGTTATGGTGCATTTCATTTTCTTGCTCAGGTTGAACTCTTCTGATAGCTTTTTTTTAAACTAAAACACAAATGTTCTTAAAATCTTACCCTTTGACTGAAGATGCCCTATTTTGAGTTTGACTTAACAAACTGCTTGTTGCAAAACAAACAAAAAATGTTCTCCTTTGTGGCTGAATGACAGTATCATGGTGTCTTTTGGCAAAGAACTTGGCTTTCCTCATGTCTTACGGAATCTTTGTGCCCTTATCTTGATGTGTTAGGAATGTTTTGTGATAATTTCAAAGGGGATTGTTTTTTTGTTCCTAAGACACAAATATAAAATGAGCACTGTTGAAAGTCAGAGGTTCAGTATTCTTTAAAATCAGCTTTACTGTTCCAAGATCTAACGTCTAAATTAGATGAATTTAAGACAGTCTAGCTTAATCACTTATAGTAGTGTGGTGGATTTAATAACCTGAAAATTATCGTGCAGTACAAATGATTTTGAAGGGAAGTCTAGAACATTTTTCAAGCTGTTATCTTCTGAGGCACTACAGGAAGTCAAGATATTCAGGGATAAAGATTGGGGCATGAGATTTTTGCTCACTCTTAGTGAGAATTTGTCTTCCAGGAAATGCCATGAAAGTCTTGTAGTTGGTACTCTGGAACTAAGAATGTATCAATTTACCAAAGGCTTTAAGGATTAACTCTAGAAGAGCAGTAATAGCTATTAAGGTACTCAGAACGTCTCATTGGAATGAAATCCTTGATGTTCATGTAGAGCTGATTAGGCTCTTCATCTAGAACAAATTGGCATTTAGAACAACAGGGATTATCTGCAAATACGTTCAAAGATGTTCTGACTTTGGAGAAGCGCCTAGAATTTATCTGTGGTTCTGTGGCATTGATGGCTTTATGAATTATTATGAACATGCTGTAATTGTAAGAGAGAAAATGGGATATCTGTGACATTTAATAAATGAATATATCCTCATCTCTATAAAAATCACTTTCCAGAGAAATTAGCTGTAAAGTGTTAATGAAAATATTTTAAAATTCTGGCTAACTGGGCATGGAGCTTTAGCTTATAATCACAAGTTGACATCAAGATTGTGTTCTTTGCAACTTACTGTCTCATTTTCCTCTAGAGTAAAATAAGATGGGAGAGAAATGCCATGAAGGCTTGCTTATTAGATTTCAGTCCTTAAACTTTTAAAAATTTAGTAAGCTTACACTTTCTCACAGAATTACAGAGGCCCACAAATGAGTATTGGATTATGAGCTCACACTAAGTGGAAGTAGTCAATATGTAAGACTTAATTCACACTTGAAATTCTCTTTATAGTTAATTTTTTGCAATTTATTGCAAAGCACAGTGTGATCGTGTGCCAGCTGTACTCTTGATGTCATGCATGATGTCTGTATGAAGCATGTTGTTACTGTGGAACTCTTGACAGCACTACAGTTGCTCGATTTTGCTAATGCCACACTTAAAATAGGCAAATTATGTATTTTTGCTGCAGTTGGAGTGGGATGGCATTAGTGACAGGTAAGTAGCATAAAATAACATACTTAGAGGAAACAGATGAATTGAGAAGGAGCAGGTTAAGGCCGTTTTCATTATGGTCCTTACCTTTCTTTCCATGCTGGTGGAAACGGGGAAGGAGAACGAATTCCAGAAGTCACTTGTTAACTTTTGGTAGCCAAGATTCTGTAGATGGAATGGATCTTTTAGATGAGATTTTCAGAGTGCCATTGAGGTGGAAAAATAAGTACTTCGTGCTCTAAGGAAGGATAGCATTGCCTGCTGTTGTCACTTGTATTAGATGTGCTGTGCTACAGAAGAGAGTGGTGCAGTAGTAGCAGAAACAAATTGTTTCAAATTTGTGTTTGTTTCTTGTACATTACTGGGCTGATCTACTGTTTAATTTTATTCTAGATCTCATGAACTGCGGTCAAAGATTCTATCATTGCAGTTGCTTCTGTCCATTCTACAAAACGCAGGACCTGTCTTCAGGACAAATGAGATGTTTATTAATGCTATTAAGCAGTATCTTTGTGTTGCACTGTCAAAAAATGGAGTCTCGTCAGTTCCAGAAGTTTTTGAACTTTCACTTTCCATATTTCTTACCCTTCTCTCAAACTTTAAGACTCATCTGAAGATGCAGATAGAGGTATGTTATGTGATTTCCTAATTTAAAGGTGTGGTGGGCTAAGTCTACTTCTGTCTACAGCTTGGTGTTGCTTAGAGAAATTTCTCTTTATTCCTGAATTCCAAGTTTTGTATAAGACTTTCCAGATCAGTCCTTGCAAAGAAGCTCTTTCTTAGCCAGTGGCAATTGGTGAAATATCTTTGAAATCACATTTGAGTAAAATGTCAGCATTTACTTCGGAATAGTTACAGATTCAGTAAGATTTGCTTTGTAACATCGAAAGTGACACTTCAGGCAGTGTCAAGTTGAGTAGTTAAGTGGAAAACTGATGGGAAATTTTTTTAAGGAGGGCTATTTAAAAAAATTACCATCATATTTTAACTTGAACATAAAATGAAGTGTTGGAATAGAAGTAGGCCATTTCATCACTTAAAAGTAGACATTTACATAAACTAATAAATTTTACTGTGCAAAACATGCCTTGATTTACAGATAGTCTCTTAAGTGTGGAAGTCAAGGTTGTGAAAAGATGCTGAGAAATGTAGATAATATTCTAGTTATAAAGACCTTGAATTCATGGATTTCTTCATCTGTGGATGTCACTGTTAGAGTTGATGTCTCATGAAGGCTTCGGAGGAAGAACCTAGTTTTCCTATGCTTGATACTGCTAAATGCCTATCTATTATAAAGTATAGTTTCAAGAAATCTATTCTTTTCCCTGACAGTGAGTAAAGAATTTTCTTGCAGCTACTGATCCTAAAGGTTTTTCAGAAGATGTGGGTAGACAAGTAGATATCTTCACATTCAGTTTTTGTCTTGGAGCTGTAAGGAGAGCCATATGCTCTGATTTACAGTATGTAAAATCTATAGATCTTGGGATTGAGGCAGTGTTCATCATCTGTTCAAGATATTCTTGGCATATTTTAAAGATTAATTTCAGATTCTGTTTAAAGTGACCCTCCCTTGGTCTTTTGACTTAAATTTTCCACTAACAATGTCCTCTGACAGTTAAATACTAGGTCTTACTTGAATTCTATTGTAACTATATTTCTAAGTGGGTCACTGGATGTATTTGGAGTAAAGTATGGCTAATTCTGGCATACTTTCCCTTCCCCCAACTCCTTTTGCTTCGTGCTTTTCATTCAAATCTGGTCTTAGGTATCAAAGAATTTCAAGTGCCACCTGTCTGTGTGTAACCATCACTGTCTTTTGGCACTGGTGAATAAGCTAGCACTTTTTTTTATTAGCAGTTGACCAAACAAAAAGAATTGCTCTTTTCCAGTTTAATTTTTTGATATGCTAGAAATAAAAGCTCAGCTTGCCATAAGTGATGTAGTGCTCGGTACTATTTTTAACTACTTAAAGGTATGTAATCAGCACAACTTCGAGAAATTGTTCATTATGCAATATGCTTTTCCAAAGCTGATATTAGAAGCAAAAATTCCCCATAAGAAGCATAGAGATCTAAAGCATCTTCAAAATATGCAGGCTGTGCAGCTAATTTCTCTTGTAGCTTGAAATGTTTTTGTACTTAAGATGTTTATCTCTGCTTTTACACCCCTTTTGCCCTCCCCAAAACTAAGAATTGCTCATAGCAGGACGTCTGTTAAAATTGTCTTCCTGTTTGGATTCCATAAAGTTATCAATAAAACGACATTACTCTCAGTGTTTTTAAATGCTTAAAATTATGCTCCACTTACAGTAGTCTTTGATCTGTTATGTGTTGAACCTCATATTCTCATAGGGATCCTTATTAAGAATGTAACTGAGGTTGTGCTTTTTGCATGTTTTAATCTAAAGAGGCCAACAAAATGGAATTATTTTTAGTGCATTTTCCTTGTGGAAAGACCATACCATCAGTGTTGCTTGGAAATCAGTGTTGTTTTTTTTTGTTTGTTTTGTTAGTTTTGTTTTGTTCGTTTGCTTTTCCAGAAGTGTGTGAATTAAAGTGAAGTTAGCCTTGTACTTATCTCTAGCTGGTGACTAGCATGGAATTTGGAAGATGTGAGAAAAAGCCTGCTATATCTGCTAAGCAAACCCAGTTGAAATTATTCAGGTTATAATACTGATGCATGTGGTGAGGATCCAATTGAGAGGGGATTTAAATAGTCACACTTCTAAACAACAGCTTCAGCACTGAAGTAGTTTCATGGAAAGTTAATATCTGTTTTGGAAGATGAACTTTCTGTTAATGGATGGGCTGCATTTTTTTTCATGCTGTTTGACCAGTACTTTTTTGATGCTGCGGTAGAGTGATCCTCCTGTATCAGGATATCTCCATTCTAATGATACTGATA
>PPHD01007700.1:0-22718 GCA_002909625.1 Bambusicola thoracicus
AGTACCTAAAGGGAGGCTATAAACAGGAGAGAAGCCAACTCTTTGAAAGAGTAGATAACAGCAGGACAAGGGGTAATGGTTTTAAGTTGAAGGAGGGAAGATTTAGGTTGGATGTCGGGGGAAGTTCTTTACTACAATAGTGGGGAGGTGCTGGAACAGGCTGCCCAGAGAAGTTGTGGATGCCCTGTCCTTGGAAATGTTCAAGGCCAGATTAGATGGAGCCCTGGGCAGCCTGGTCTAGCATTAAATGTGGAGGTTGGTGGCCCTGCCTGTGGTAGGGGTGTTGGAGATTCATGATCCTTGAGGTCCCTTCCAACCCAGGCCATTCTGTGTGATTCTGTGATACTGACCAATCCTGGGTGGTCTCTTTGATTGTGAGTTGGATGTTTGAACTCCATTTTCAAGCATTTAGTTCTTCTTGGCTTTAGAGAAGGAGGAACCTGAATTGCATTCCTTCAGGTGCTCAGATAAGCAGCTAATACTTAAGTACTGTACTTCTTAGTTTTTAATATACTTAAATTCTAAAAAATTTAGTAATTTTGTATGAAAGTATCTGAATGTTTCTTTATATTTGGGATATATGTGATGCGCATGATATGGTTTTGTTCTTTGGAAGCAAACAGCATGTCACCTGAGTTATGTTTTAATAAATAGCCATTCCTTCCTCACATTCTTGGCTGCAGAGAAGCAATACTGCTTGCGGCATGCAGAGCCCATACACCCAGCTACATGTGCAGCTGTGGGAGCAGAAAGCCAGGCAGAATTGCAAGTTGGCAGGTTACATGGGAGTTAGTACAGCTGCAAACTTTTTTATCATTTCTGTTTGATTTCATTATTCTGGATGTCCTGGGAAAATCAGCTTTCTGGGAAACCATTCAGGGTGCTCTTTAATGATTAATACAGACTTCCAGAAAATATTTGTGTGCACGTACTACAGTGCATCCATGAGGATACAGGCACTGAGACAGAGCACAGATCGTAAGGGCCAGCCCTTAATGAGATAAGTCCTGATGCATCTTCTGATTAGCTAAAATACAGTAATTTTGCCTTATCTGGATAATGCTACGAAGACAGATAAAAGCCACTTCTTATTGCTGCAATCAAGTGAAAAGGGAAAGAATTCAGCAGAAAGGGAGATGCATGCTCACACACATGCACTCTTTATGGGTAAGGCTGGGTTGAAAGCAGGGGGTCGTAGACCTGGCCGTTACATTCCTCTACTATGTGAAACCTGAAAGAATGAAAACTTCAGCTTCTAGCCAAGTGATGACCTGGTAGCATTTTTCCTTGTGAACACCTAGGAGCTTGATTTTGTCAACTTCTTAGTTTAATAATTCCTTATTTTGCACCTCAAACTTAATAAAGGCATCTAGTTGAATTGGACTGGAACTGGCAAGAGTATGAGTCTGCTGCAGGGATCTCATTTCAGATGAGTAAAAGCCTGGGAGCTGTAGCTACAGGGAGCCTGCTTTGGCACAGGGGTTGGACTCGATGATCTCTGGAGGTCTCTTCCAACCCCAACAATTCTGTGATTCTGTGTGATCCTGTGACTTTCCCAAAGACACGAGTACTTCCAGACTAACACTACATTTACCCTTGTCTATTGGGCTCTGGAGGTGGAATGTGAGAGCCAAGTCACTATAGCAAGTGCAATGCACATACATGGACAGGAAGGGTGAGGAAAATGTCTTGTGGAGGGCTCAGGACAACAGCCTAATTCCAGTTTTAGGTCATAAGGGACTCTCCAGTGATGTTTCTTGACCTCCAGGATAATGTGTGGTTCCACTGTTTTGAACCTCACACCTTGGGTTTGTCTGATGTGTATCAGAGTTGGGTCAGGAGGGACAGCAGCTTGGAAACATGCTTCCAGCAGTGCGACAGAAGAGCAGAATTCCCAGCTGGTGCCTCGAATACAATTGTGGAAGGTTCTGAAGAGAGACCACCTTTTGTGAATATATCAGGCTTTGCAGCTGTTGATACTTGGTCATATTTGAGAAGAAGCTGGTTCCCCATCAGCTACAAGATGGTTATCTGCTCCAAAGAGAAACAGCCCTGAGCCTGAACAATCCCCCTGGGACACACCCTAGGGCTGGGCTCAGCTTTCTTTTCTCTCCCCTCTCTCAGTGCCCACAGAGCTGTAGGAGACCAGCACCCACTGCCAGGAGGGGTCCGGCCCTGAGCCCAAAGGCAGAACATGGCATTCCTCCTCCTCAGGCCCAGCCATAGCTGTATGAGCCTCCTGCCCCATCCTCCAGCCATTTGTGCATGCTCTCAGGTCTTTCATCATCAAAAAGAACTCTAGAAGAAAGAGATGCAAATTACCTAAGTGGAAAGCTCATTGTGTCAGTGACTTGGCATCAAGCAGTGGAGTCTGTAGGGAGGGAGAAAGCTTCTCTTGTTTCCTTGGGCATGGTGGACGTCTCCAAGGCTTACTGAAAGATGGCATCCCTCTTCTTTCTGCCAATGGAGGCTGAGCCTCCAGCTTGTTAAAGTGCTTTCATTACATGTGGCAAGGTTTTAAATTTTCTGAGAAATCAGCATGGCATGAGTGCAAAAGAGTCACAGTGAGACAATGAAACCAAACAGGTGAAATACACTCACATGCAACCTGGTGAAGAGTTCTCACGTTTCCATGGCATCCAACAGCAACATGGTCACTTTCCTCCTTAGGAAGCACCAATAATCCTTCTTAGGCAGCAACTTTTGTAAAACTTCTGCATAATGAATGATGCCCATAAACCCATTTCACACTTTATTTTTTCAGCTGAATGATTTGGTAGGAAATGACCTACTTAAAAAGGAACTTGTCACTGACATGAGCTTAGAACTTACGAGTTCAAGAAAAATGAATGCAATGTGAGGTTGAAAACTAGAAGATGGCCAAGCCATAGAAATGTATTTTACTTCAAGTGATTATCAAAGCAACATGAAAGAACTTCCTTGCTATTTTCTCTGTTTCTCTACCTTTTTTTCCCTCTTTCTTTGAGTATAGGAACTTCTTAGATCTCCCATGTATTTCCTCCTTGGGCAATTTGTTTTTCTTTATTTCACTTCTATCTCACCATACACAATGCCACCTTCAAGACCAAGTTCACAGATGTTTGTTCCAGGAATGCCAGATTACTTTTACAAGTTCATAGAACACAGAATCATAGAATCACCCAAGTTGGGAAAGACCTCCAAGATCATCCAACCATCCACCTACCACCAATAGTTCCCACTAAACCATGCCCTCAGTACAATATCTAAACATTTCTTGAACATCCCCACGGATGATGACTCCACCACCTCCCTGGGCAGCCCAATCTAGAACCTGACCACTCTTTCAGAGAATAAATTTTTCCTAACATCCAACCTCAGTCTCCCCTGGCACAGGTTGAAGCCATTCCCACTAGTCCTATCGCTAGTTACACGGGAGAAGAGGCCAACCCCCACATCATCACAACCTCCCTTCAGGTAGTTGTAGAGAACGATAAGGTTGTTGCACAAACTTTGTTACAGGGATTAAGAATTTAGAAGGAAGTCTTATAAAAATCGTAAAGTAAACAAAAAGCAGGAAAGTCATAAATAAAATCACTGAGGACTTCAAAGGCTTGTGAAGATGTGGTGAAATTCTGTTGGCATACCAGGAAGGAAAGAGTGAGGCACACCAAATGCAAACAAGGAAGAAAATAGTGTTATAAATCTGTGAAAGCTGTTTGACACAGCTATTACAAAACTATTAGTTGTAGGAAGATCAGATCCGCTAAATTTTAGCCTTTTATCCTTGTAAATCTTTTTCAAATGTGATGTGTTTCTGAGAAAAAATATTAATATTCAGTGATGATGCAGCTACATAAATTATCTTGTTTTTAACAGGAGGCATAAAAGGGAAGGATTCATGAGTCTCTGATCCCACGTTGAACAACTATGTCAATGAACCACAGATTGTACCAGAGATGAGCAGTATTCATCCCCTTCTGCTATTGCAATGAACACTGTAAGCTGTGGGGATCAGCAGGGGAACCTAATTCCAAACAAGCCAGGTACTCAGCGTGGTGATGACAGGTTCTGGTGGCAAGATCAGATATTCACTTGGGTGTTGAAAAAAGGCCAAAGGGATTGGTTTTGATGATCTATCTGCAAAATTGCTTCAGACCAAGGCTAGTTTTGCAGAGCTCTCTGAGAGAAGGTTCTTCCTGCAGAAAAGCTTTACTGAAGGTGTGCTAGGGCTAGATTAAAAATCAACTTTTTATTTTCAGCTGCTGAAGAAGTAAGCTTAAACCTTCCCTTTCTCCTCACAGGTCACTGTGAAGGAGTTTTCATGTAAGCTTGGACAACCAAAGCAAAAAGCCTTAGAGTGAGAGCACCAGACTCAGAAAGTTTCATTTGAATCAAATCAACTGATTTATAAATATACTTGTAATCTAATAAGCATTCAGGAGACAAACAGAGTCTCTGTGTGCTGCAGAACAAAGCAATGTCAGCAGTTTTCTGCCAAGACTGATGAACTTGGTTAATTTAAGCATCTGCTCTTTGGCTGCTCTATGTGTGTCCTTTGCATTGTGATGGGAGTACACACTTCAGCTTTTCTGGTTGAATAGTTTGTGCCACATCTTATGTTATGGAGAAAGCATACTTAGATTCATGGTTTATAGAGACAGATGTTGTCTTTGTGAAGTGAATACCACTCTATGTTTGCTATTAAAATGTGTTGTTAGAATGGCATTCACTGTTGACTTCATGAACGAAAAACAGCAAATATTATGTCTTCCATAACAGGTTGGAGAACGATGGTAAGGCATGTCAGAGGAGCTGCAAGTCCAGATCTTATTTTTTTCCTTCAGCCTGAATGAAAACAGACATAAAAATGCTTCAGTCTCGGGAGCTGCTCAGCCCCGCCATCAGTAGAGGAGCAGGCATCCATGGGCAGTTGGACAGCCACCCTCCTCATCAGCTGCCCCACAGCTCCTGCTGTGCTCAATGCAGAGGTGTCTTTGTGTGGCTTTGCTGCTCTCCATCTGAGCTCCAACAGGCTGAGGGTAAATGTTTTTTCTCTTCCAAGAATACGCACACTCTCTCTCTCCTAAGGAGCTCAGCAGAACTGCATTTATTCCTTGCTCAGCTGATCACCTATTGAGCCACTATGTTAGGAGATAGATAGCTTTGAAACACACCATGTATGATACAGTCAGTATCTTAACACCCTGCCATTTATTTATTTCAGCTGGTCCAATCTGTTTACCTGACATAGCATGGACAACGTGGGCCTTGGGTCAGAGTTAATGAAGCTCTCTAGGTAAGAAGCAGTTGACACAGGTGGCTTGGCAGGGCAAAGAGCAGAGAGAGGAGTGTGAAAGACTGCAGGGATCAGAAGAGTGGGAACATCATTGACTTTTCTTTTCAAAATTAGAACAAAAGACTAATATTGGCATTTCCAGCTGTTGCCAGATGATTAAGGGTAAGATCAGCTTTTCTTTCTTCTGTACCCGCCCAGAAAAAGGCATTCTGTGGCACAGAGATCTCACTGCTCCACTTTACCTGTCTGTGAACACAATGTAATTGGCCCTATATTGTCTGATTTCACAAGCAGTAGAATTTCTCACTCTCTTTATGGATGGAGAGAGAGAGACAGAGATGCATAATTATCACATATGCTTTGCATGCATTAGTACGTTCAGGCATATGCTGTGGAAATGTAAGCCTTCATTAAAAGAAAACGAGCCAACAAAATTGTCATGTAAAATTTAAGTACAGGTGAAAGTAATCCACTAAGCTGGCTACAGTTAATTAGAAAATCAGACTGTTGTGAGCTCTGCTGATTTTTCCAATGCCACTTTGATGCTTTGCCAATAAATAATCTTATGGTGTCAAAATCCATCACTGCGTTACAAAGACACTGCATCTGTGATCGAAATCATTCTATTTCCCCTGGAGACGTATATCTATAAAAAATTTAAGAGGTCATCAGTCATGGTCTCTTTCCAATATGCATAAAGTTACAGCTCTGGGTAAGAACGTTTCTGTTCTTGTCACAACAGAAATCAGTCTCATCTACTCAAAAAAACTGCATCATGGTGCTTAGAATGCATCTCATCCTTTGTTTTTGAAGTTACATAAAATAGCTGTTCTATGGCTCTCTCTGTTACTTTCAGATACCTCGTAAAGGGATGAACAGAGATGTCAACACAAATGAGACTTAGGTTCCAGGTTTATCTAGCGCATTATTATATGGCATAAAAACTTGGGAGAACAGTGTCAGATGCATTCATCTTGTGTCAAGCGCTCTGAAATGTTATGTCCTTGAACAATTCAGATTTGCATTATGCTCAAAATCTTTCATGGCTACATTTAATTCGCTGTTTTCCCAGAGCACATTAGCTGTTTGTTGATGGTATAAGAATCACTTGATAATAGCGCAGCAGCTATTGTGTCTTATCATTAACTATTGGACTTTTTACTGGAAACCAAGGCATCATCATAAAATTCAAATAAACATTTCACAAAGATCATCATGGAGGATGTATTATATTAAACCCATCTGAGAAGAAATTCTCTGAAGTGTGTTTCATAGGCACTTGCTTCCCAATTTTTTTCCATTAGTGTCAAGATTCAAGCCACAATGAGAGCCTTTAAGCTTGTTCCTCAGCTCAATTAGGGAAATGTCTGGATGATAACTCCAGTGGTGCCTTTCTCCTGTCACTTCCATGCAAAATTTTGACCACTCTTTGGCTTATCACGGGCCTAATGATCTTCTGATTAATGAACAGAAGTCTTTGTGTTGGCTGATAGACATCTCACAATCTAAGTGCACCAGAGGATAGGATCTGTGCAGTGAGGATGGGGTGGACATTCAATGCAGATGCCTTGTTGCCCACACACAATTTCACATATTTATTTGCAATGTAACACATAAATATTAACTCACTAATATTATGAGAAGACATTTGCCTTTATTTCTGTTGCAGAAGCAGGTTTTTTTGCAGAAGTGGGGACATTTTACTATGCTGTGATACATACATAGAGCAGGGAGTAGGTAGCAGCTCCAGCTGCTCCCATGTTGAGATGTGGCCCTACCTCCTACTGCCTTTTCATGTGAAAAATCAACTCGTAAACTCTCTCTAGGAATCAGCTTTCCTTGTTAGCCATGAAATATGCTCACTTTCTGCAAAGTCCATAGTGTAATGTCCAGGTTCTGCAGGTCAAAGAAAGATTAAGCAGTCAATTTGTTTTAGAAACAGAAAGAGAAAAGTGAGCTTGACCTATTAGTCATTTCTCCACTCCCACCCAAACTATTAGAGAAGTCTGATATAAAGTGCTTGAATTCATTAACATTTCTGAAGAACAGAGGAGACTGAAACACATTCCTTTTAATTTTCCATCTCTTGCTGTCTCTGAAGAAGGAAAATCCTTGTAATATCATAGGTCAAGCCGTGGTTACATCCATTTTGATGAACCGCTGGATTACAGAACAGAGAGGACTTGCCAGTTCTAACATATCATACCGATCATAGCTCGGACTGCTGGCTGCTAGAATTGAATTCAAAGGAAGCTGGGAGCTCCTGGTCCTTCTGTAAAACATGAGGTTTTCAAGGAGAGTGTAGATGTGGCACTGAGGGACATGGGTTAGTGGGCATGGTGGATGGCTGGACTCAATGATCTTGGTGGCCTTTTACAACTTCAGTGATTCTGTGACACTCACAGGATTGCCAAGCTTAGTGTGATACACCCGGCCTCTTGGTCTGTGGTCATTACGTTAAACAGAAACAGCATAAGGAAAGAACAAAACAAAACAATTTTTCCATCAACGCTCTTCAAAGTTCACATAATAAAGAGAACGCTGCAAAGCTGCAAGAAGAGAATCTGATGGTTTGGGTACCCCAGAGTTGCTGAAGTGTCATTTTAGTCACCTGATGATGGGCAGAAGGACGAGCACTCACACTGCCCATGCTGGGGGTGCCAGCAGATGTGCCCACCAGGGACCTGGGGTGCATATAGTCCCTGATCTGCTCCAGGCCTCCCTGTTCAGATAGAGTATTGGGAAAAATTTCTTCTCAGAAAGGGTAGTAAGGCAGTGGAACAGGATGCGCAGGGAGATGGCGGAGTCATCATCCCCAGGATATTTAACAGCCACGCAGATGTGGCACTGAGGGACATGATTAGGGGGTGTGGTGGAGATGGGCTGGAGTTGGACTAGATGATGTTTGTGGTCTTTTCCAACCTTAATGATTCTATGATTCGATGCTGTTCAGCTGCTGCGTCGGGCAGCCCCTGTTGTCTACGGAGAAGCTGCATCCTTCCCCCATGATGTGCTGAGTCTTGGGGGCACCCCCAGTGTTGGGAAGAGGTTAAGGCCAGTCTGTGTGTTGGGAAATACTTCGAGAACTGGAGATCATTTCTGTTGAACGGGGAGGCCTGGAGTTAGTCACACCGTTATTTATCAGACAAGGTGCTGGGTCCCCGGTTGGCCCCACGGTTACCTCTCAGTTAACTGTCCTTGGAGAGGAGGCTTAGCACCTCAGCGGGAGCATCGTGCAGCGAGCAGAAGGACGATACCAGGGAGCTGATTTCAGCACCTGAGAGATCTCGTCTTGCTCGGAAACGCTGTAAGCTCCTGACAAACCGCACAGAGCGCCCGATGCTGTGCTATGGGATGGCCGCAGGTAGGGAGCCCGTCCTGGAGAGGACGTTTGTCCCATCGGAGCGGCCAGAACCCGCGCACTGCTCCGTGCCCGTGTCCCCGCCGCGCCGGGGGCAACCCGGATCTGTACGCGGAGCTCCCCGCGTCCCATCCCTGCCCGCTGCTCGCCCTCCTTCAGCGGAGGTGCGGAGCGGCTCTCCCCTCGGAACGGGCTGAGGGGGAAGAGAAAAGCGGTGCCCTCTCCCTATGCTAAGCAGCCCGTGCTCGCTCCCTATATCCCCGTCTCCGGCCGGCCGGGGGGGAGAGGCCCCGGGCAGCCCCGGGAGGCGCGGCGGGAGTTGGGGGCGGGGGCTGCCGGCCGGGGCGGGGGCTGGCGCTGGGCTGGGACGATAAAAGCGGGGTAATTGCATTTAGGCAAATGAGGCAGCCTCGGCCCTCCCCGTCGCCAGGTCTATAAAGTGCGGAGCGCTCCCGCGGGCGGCCAATGCGCGGCGAGCAGCGCCCGGCTCCCGCTGCGAACGGTGCGTGTCCGTCTGTCTGTCCGTCCGTCCGTCCATCGGTGTGTTGCCTGCAGGCGTGAGGGTGCGTGTCTGTGTGCTTGTGGGGGTACGTGCTTGTGGACTTGTATGGGTGTATGTCTGTATGATGTGTGGGGCTGTGTAGGAGAAAGAGTGCCTGCATGTGCTTGTGCGTCCACACCTGTGTGCTGCATGTGCAAGCCTGGTTTGGAGTGTATTTCGTGGCAGAGTGTGTGTGGAGAGCTGTGTGTGTGTACAGCTCAGGTGCGTGACAGGTGAGCTTATAGCTAGATGTACATGGATAGGTGTACGTATATGTGCGGGTGTATCCAGATGTGCACACATCTGTATGCGAAGGTGTGTGTCTGTGTAGCTCTGCCTTGGTCTGAGGATGGGTGCACCTCGATGTGTGTCTGAGTGCTGTGGTGCCCGGCTGCAGGGCGTATACACACCAAGGGCTGCAGGTGTGTGTGTGTGATCTGGCCCTGAGTGTGTAGGCGTGCAGGGTACCCTGCAGATGCTTACCCTGCACCCCACAGGACATCAAGGCGGCCATGAGGCTCCCGCTGGCTTTCACTGTGCTGCTGCTGGCCTCGGCACAGGCACTGGCTGATGAGATGGCTGCTCCCGATGACCTCAGCTACTGGGCAGACTGGGCCGACGGCGAGCAGAAGGTGAGCGCCGAGACTGAGGGCTGAGTGGGTGCTGGGGGTGCTGGGGCTGATCTGAGTGCCGCGCTGTCACCCTGCAGGAGGAGCTGCCGCTGCCCCTGGAGCACTTTCTGCAGAGGATGGCAAGGAGACCCCGGCCCCAGCAGTTCTTTGGCCTCATGGGCAAGCGGGATGCGGGTGAGCGGGGCAGGGCACCCCTGCATGCTTTGCCAGCACCCATCCGCACTTCTCAGAGGTCCTTTTCCCTTCTCACACCTTACGTTTTTCTCCGGAGTTTTCTTGTTGCTTGTTCAAGTTTAGTATAAGACGAACCCTCTATCAGAAAGGAACGGGCTTCGTGTTAAACTGCTGAGTACACACCAGTAAGGAGTGTGTTGGCATCTTGTGGGTCGGCATGTGTGGTGGCCGCTTGGTGCTCTGAACGTGGAAGCAGCTGCATGCACAGCTCCGGAGCTGAGAGCTGCCCGGAGCCACCTGGCAGTGCATGGGTTTGTCTGACACGAGATTTTGTTGTCCCTTCAAAGAGAAATGCAATTGTAAACATCATCTTAATTTTCCTTAAGCGTCCAGTGTGTTCTTGGTGTAGTTTCTGTATTTGATGCTTTAAGGTACTGCAGTACCATCATATCTGTTTGTCTGTTTTTGGTCTTTTTTTTTTAACTACTCTTCCCTTTTTTTTTCTTTCCTTTCCTCCTCCAACCAGGATATGGCCAGATCTCTCACAAAAGTAAGTTAAAAAATGTAAATGTGAAGATGCTCTGATGGAGAACAGCATGTTTTAGGGTGCAGGTGGCTGAGTTTAGCTGAGGAATGGCAGCACCAGAGGTGGATCACTGCTCCACCCCACGGTCACGTCTCGAACCTGTACCCAATATGAGCCACCACTTGCTGTGAGATTTCAAGCCACATTAAAGTGAGGAAGCTGTGGCTCTTAATTTCTCAGGGGGCTCTGTGAGCCTTTCTCAAAGGCGAGGCAGGCTTGCTGCCAGGCTCGGAGAGGAGCAATTAAGACAGCAAACTCTGGAAGATTAGAATTGCGAATTCCTAAATCCCTGAGAATGATTCCAGGGATAAGTGAGAGGCCGTGAGCTCCCTGTGCTGTCTGGTTGTGAGTCAGCCCCACTCACGGCAGGGCTGGCTGCTGATCTGCCCTACAAACGGGAGCAGCCAACATGAGCAATACGTGCTCCTTGCTTTGTGCCTGTGCCACACTGAGTGGGAGGTGGTGCCAGCAGTGTGCTGTATCCTGCTTGTGCACAAGGACAGGTGTATTCTCTATCTGAAGACGCTTAGATAGGATCTGGAAGACCCCTAACCAGTTTAACCATTATTTTCTTAGTTTGTGAGACCTTCTCTGCCTACAGAGGTCGATAAGCGCTCCGTTCATCACTGGATTTTATCACTGGGATTATTTATTGGAAGACCAATTAAAGAGTCAAACATCCTGCTGGCTTAAGTAAAAAAACTGCAGCCTTCCGAAGCTGCTTCAGTGCCTGCAAGGTCTGAAATTGTTCCTCTGGGCCTGTAGATGAAGTAGCCAGGCAAAATTCTTCCCAAAGAGAAATCTGTTTGCCTCAAAAGTCAGCTTAGAGGAAGAAGAATGGCTCCTTTTCCATCCTTACCTGAACTATAGCTGTTGCCACATCTGATACGTGCCAGAGGCCGAAAGCTGCAGTCATTTATCCTCTACAAATCCAGTGGCTTGAGGAGTGCTGACGGAACAGGAAGGTAATAAATATTCCACAAACAGAGCTGGGCTGTCTGACTTAGACATGGCCAGACAGAATCCCACTGGTTCCATCTCTACTAAGGCTCTGCCTGGTTGGTGAGGAGGGTTTAACACCTACAGGTAGAGTAGGTGCATCATACAGATGAACGCTCTGCCACGGCACTGCCTTTGGCAAGACTGACCAAAAGTGCATTGGGAAAGGAGTAAGAATCAGTTATTGCTTGTTGCTGTTCTGTCGTATTTAAACAAAGAAAAGAAGTAACACATGTCAGTCTGAGTCAATAATCAATATTTGTTCTCTGCGCTCTAAGAGTGGCATGAAAAATGAACATGTGAGATGAATGGTTTTGAAGTCTGTGTCTTTTTTCCTTGTGAGAATGCGTTGTCTTAAGAGCCTGCCTATTTAAAATGCATTTAAACACCCCCAAATGTATATATTTTTTTTTCAGGGCATAAAACAGACTCCTTTGTTGGACTTATGGGCAAAAGATCTTTAAATTCCGGTATGTATGCAACTGAATCAGTACTCTGATACACAGCCACTCTGTTGCCTCTGTTCTCTCCCATGGGCTGGTAGAAGAGAGCCCTCTGTGAGGGGACCGGGCTTTCTGAGTTTACATGCGTCAGGGTGCCCCAGGGTGCTGGGCCTGCTGCTGGCTGCCACCAAGCAGGTGAAGTCAGGTGAGGGTCCCCAGGGCGCTTCCCTCACTCGCCTGTCCTTTGCCAGTGTGTGTTCTTCTTGTCTTCAAGGTGCTATGACAAGAAAGAGCCTCTTCGCTGATGCATCAGGGGAAAAAAAAAATCAGAGGCTGAAAACATGAACCTATTTCAACTTGAACCTTAATTTCAGATCTCCCAGATAAGGAGATATTCTCTTTGTCTCTGTGGGTCACTGTTCCTCAGATCTGGAGCGGGAGGCGAAAGAGCAGAGCTTTGCAGTTGACAACATCTGACTCTGCAAATGGAGCTGTTAAACATTCCGGCTTGTAATTTTACCCCCAAAATGGGAAAAAAAAAACAAACACCTAAAACAAAACACATAAATACTTGAGTGAATGCTGTGAATTTCTACTATTTTCCCATAGTGCTCATGTAGGGCAGAGCATTCCTCCCTTACAAGCATGAGCCCTGCAGGTGATTCTGGGCTGCCAGGAACTCCAGCTCTGCTGTGGGGCTGTGATGAAGAAATCCCTCACTGTGAGCCATAAAGATTCAGTTAATTCCCTACTATAGGAATTAAAAAAAGATGAAAAAAAAAATCCCAAGCCCTAATGCCTATTTCATGTCTCTGAAATAGTTTTCTCTGTTTTGTTAAATGGATGATAAAAGTTAAATTACTAGCTGACACCTTTATATTATGTGGATACATGCTGTGATCTATATTCTGCAATTATGGTTGTCAGGAACTTTTACTTTCAATTAATCCCCATTCAGACTAGTGATATTGCTCTCTGCATCATCTTGCAAATTGCTATGTATCATGAATAATTTCATACAATTTTATCTGCGGTGGCAATAGCTATTAAATGCACGATACCTGTAAATATCTCTGCTATCATAAAAGTAAATAGCCTGGAAGTAACAAATGGGGTTTTGTAATCCCGATGGAAACATTTACATGAGTATGAGGATGCAGTATACAGCAAATGTTTAAGAAAGGCAAAGATCTGATTGCTTTGATTTCAAAATGTCTTGTATAGTTGGGGTACTGTGCTGTGGTATTTAAGTATTTATCTGTAACAAAGGGGAATAATAAGGTTTCTCCCTGCTGAGCTGTGGCTAACGTGTAAAACAACACCTCACTGTGATGGTGGCACTCAGAGGTGGCAGCTCCTGCAGCACACTGTGCTGTATTTCCCCAGGCTTGCAGGGTGTTCATGCATGGCCGGGCTTGAACATGTTCTGCGGTGCTTCCTTGGGGTCACAGCAGGGGTGACCAGCTCTGCCTGCTGAGGTCAGGCTCTGCCCAGAAGTGCTCTGCAAAGCTCCCTCATGTTAAAACAGCAAGGAGGAAAGCTCTCCCACCACTGCTGAGCACTGAGTTTTTTTTACTGAAGGCCACTGTAGGTGGCAGTTGCCCACGGGATGCTCTGGGTTTGGTATAGCTCCTGCTGCAGCCCTTGGTACAAGGTATTGCTGTGAGTATGGGCTGGAGGCAGGGAAGGTTCATGCTGGGGGACAGGAGGTGGGAATGTCTGTGCAGAAAGTCCTTTAGACTCAGGCATTGGTCTGAGTGCTCAAGTCCCCTCTTGAAATGAAATACTGGAAGGTGAATTTCTGAGCTAAGAGTAGTTCAGGCAGCTCATAGATGAGAAGCGAAAGGCACAGTCCCTCAGCATCCTGAAGGATTGCATGGTCTGAGGGACAAAGCCAAATTAAGCAGCTGGGGGCTGTGCCAGGACCCCACATCTCTGCTGGCAGGAGCATCATAGGGTGGTGGGTGAACTTTGGGGTTTCCCTGGAGCTGCAGGGGCCACGTGGACTGTGGGATTATGTGGGGCTGTTTGACGTGTCTCATGCTTTTCTGCTTCTTGCAGGATCCTCTGAAAGGAGCATAGCACAGAATTACGAGCGGAGGCGTAAATGAGACATTCCTGCGTGTTATTTATTAAACTTTGTTTGTTCCAATGGCCAATGCAGTGTAACATAAACTAACCACTGTATGGAATAATTATTTATTTAATGATAATAAATGGTTTTGCGTTTCTTTTTTTTT
Organism: Bambusicola thoracicus; assembly: GCA_002909625.1. Lineage (NCBI taxonomy): Eukaryota > Metazoa > Chordata > Aves > Galliformes > Phasianidae > Bambusicola > Bambusicola thoracicus. The sequence continues at coordinate 14,255 of PPHD01007700.1, forward strand.
TTTTTTTGGGGTTTTGGGTTTTTTTTTTTTTTTAGTTAGACATTCAATGAGATGATTATTTTTCATATAGTGGCAGTGATCCGTGTTGCGTAGGAGCGTTGGGTCCTGGAAGGACAGCTCCTTCAGGACCGACGACCCTCGGTGACGTCTCACAACAAAGCACATCGTTCAATATGACCTGTAGAGTTATGTTCACCAAACAGAGAAAAGGTTATTTTTGTTCATCCGAAGTGAGTCTGTATCAGCTTCACAACCATGCAGAACAGAGCTGATGTACAGTCTAGTGCCTCGATTTGTTTTCATGGTTTATAATGTACTGTAATTTCTGTATCAAAATATATTTGTATCATTGCAGCATGTTTTATGTTTTCTGACTACGCATCTATATATTTTAAAAAGGGGGGAGGGGTAAGGCTTGAATGTGAATCTGAGGTCTTCATTTCGTAGCTTGGAATTTTATGATAGTAACATTTTAAATAAAATCTACTCTGGGGATTTTGCAACATACTTCCTTTGGTGACAGTGATGGCGTTATTTCCAGAATAAGACACGGATCCAAGCAACTGATCTCAGACTAGAAAACACAGCGGTGTAATGACTTCCTTTTGCAGGGAGGCTGTGGGCTTCCTCCTGTAGGGTTGGCAAAAGCTTGGAGGGATTTGCTACTGGAGACAGCAGCTCTGGGTCACTCAAGGTGCCATCAAGCCTCACCTCTATGGAAACCAATGTGTGTGTTGACTGAGAAGGGCCCACTGTGTCCTCCAGCTCATCTGCTGTGGATTTCATCCACTACTGTCTGTTATTTGAAAGACACGCTTTTAATAGATTGTAGCCCTCTGATTCACAATAAAAACACCTGTTGACTTGGACCAATGCAATGTAAGAGAAAAACATGTGGGTTTAATTACCTTTTTAATTAAAATGTCTGGTTACTGTATTTCCAGACAGTCCCAAAATGCTACATTCACCTCACCAGCTGCCAAGGCATCTGGAGATCTATTTTTTTTCCATCTGCATCTTTCCATCTTTCATTCTCTGCTGCTTTCATACAAGCCTTCACTGCAGACTAACCTGCACAAAAGGATTAACTGGTTGTTGTTGTTTTCCATTTTAGAAGTGAACTCAGCAAAATCAATTTTCAAGTTTAGCTGAGGCATTCCCACAACTGCACCCATTAACAGTGCTGATGGGCGTAGGCCCTTCCTTCTGCTGGATATTGATGAGATCCTCCCAGAGCCTCCTCTTCCCCAGGCTGAACAGTCTCCTCTCTCTCAGCCTCTCCTCACATCACAGATGTTCCAGTCCCTCCATCATGTTGGTGGCCCAGGTCCCTCCTGCACTGAGGAGTCCAGAACTGGACCCACTACTGCAGGTGTGGCCTCACCAACACTCAGTGAGGGGTTGTGTTGGCTCCCACTTAGCTCACTGAGGAGGGGAAGCTGTGCTGAGCTGCAGGCACTGCTGAGGGAGCACAGCCGTATGCACGTGTGCACTGAGTAATGCTCAGTGTAGGGTGAAGAACAAATAGTCCCAGCAGCAGGGAGAGTGAGTCTCATACATGCGGAGGGCAGCACAGGCATTAGTAAACAGAAGTAAGGCCTGAATCTTCCAGCAGAACCATTTTCCCTGGAAGGAAAAGCTGACCCTTCAGCTTCACATACCCTTCAGCTTCACATACTCTCCTGTTATGTTCCTCCCTGCAGAATGTTTATGGTCTCCCCTGCAGAACTGACGTTTGACACAGCTTGTCTTTACTTCTGATGGCGTAATAAAGTAAGGTTTGTGCTAATTCACATTTTGAACAAGAAGACTGGCACTGATGTCTATGCCTGCAGAGAAACACATTCCCAGGTACAAATAGAACAACCACACAGCATGAGACAGGGATTGAAACTTTCCAGCTAACTCCGCCACCAGCAAAAAATGGGTAGTGTTTCAGGGCACTTTCCCCAGTTTGAGAAGGAGCATCTGGGAGGATGTTTGGTGCAGCAGCGCATCCCTGCAGTGAGCAGGGAGGACGTGCTCCAGTTCAGTGATGCTCTGGAGGATGAGGAAGAGGAGGAGGGGGAAGATTCCCGTTTTCCTCTTCCCGTGTGCATCTCACTCCCACCAGGGTTCTCCTGATGCTCCAAGGCTAAAGTGCAAATTCACAGACTAATTCTTATGCCTTTATTGCTTCTTTTATTAGAAACAATATTGTTTATGCATTATTGAAAGCTAAAACTTCAGGGGTATTTTTAAATCACTTCTGTTGTCTTTACTCTCCCTTGTGAGGCAGTTCTCTCCTTTAGCTTTGAAACGCTTTTATGTGGTAGACAGCATTGCATACCCAGACCACTTGTATCTTCAGCCCCACAACTCCACTGCAAGTTCTGGGAGGGTTTCGCTGAGCCCCCCACTGCTCTGTCACCTCCAGCTACATCCGTGACACAGACAGAGCTGTTCCTGCTGGTAACAGCCTGACATCCCTCACGCTGTATCACCTGATCAATGAAGCTACAGTTTGGCATCAATCAGTGAAATGGGAGAGAGCTTTTAGAAAAAAAAAAAAAATTGAAAATCTTTCTAGGAAGTCAGCACAGAAAGCAAGCCTGGAGTGACGCTGGTAATTGTCCCACTGGGGATGTGCTGTAGGCAGTTTGATGTTGCAGACACCTTCAAAGTACTCTGCCCCCTTTTTGCTTCTATTTTCCCCCAGAAATACGTCATACACATGCCTCATGGCTGGTGGTTGCTCACCTGCTGCCCACCAGCGCAGCTTTGTGTCCCACATCCCAGCTCCTTCTGGCTCCCCCACGTTTGCTGGTTCTGAACCAGGAAGCAGCCCCTCGCTTCCACCATCACAGATAATGAAGGCATAGAGTGAAACCTAAATGATTAATGTTGCAACAGGTTAATACTTGGCTGAAGTGAGACCCTCACAGGCATCCCCATGGAGGCTGCAGTTGGTAATGTCTCCCTCACACACAAATGCACTCCCCTCCCCAGGCAGGGGATGCTGAACCCAGGCTCTCAGCAGCCTGCCTTGATGAAATGTGACCCAGAAGATGGTCAGCTCCATCCATCACCACCAACGCTCTGCTGTATGGAGGCTGTTCTCCCACTGTGCAGATGTGGCAGAATTCACTGTGGAAGACTGCCAAGGGTCTGCCCCTGCCTGCACCTCACAACAGGGTAGCTTGGGCCTCGCAACACTTGCCCACCCAGCTGCCACTAACGAGTCCTTTGTTGCTGTCCTGCCAGGCTGCTGGCTTTCAGTACAGTCCTAAGCAAAAGAAGAGGAAGAATCTGGAAATGTCTGAGCAGAGTGATCTCTGCAGAGGAACCCAGCCCCCAGCCATTGTTAGCTGGAGCAGAGTAAGCACCAAGAGTTGTTTTTTAAATTATTCATGTGATTCTTAAAAATGCTGTTTTTTCCGGACTAAGCCAATAAGAGCTCCTTCAGAGCTACCAAGAGCCATTATTTATACGAAGACTTTGTCCCTGTGTGTACCTAAACCATAGCTCAGATAACTGCTTCAGCATAAAGAGAACGGTGCAAGTCCCTCTGCAACTTTGTTATAGACCAGATTTTCCTGAGCAGTTCCCTTAGCCACAATATTGTAGACTTTGTTAATGAGCACTGCCAGAGTGCTGGGACAGGAGCACACAGTGGCTCCTTTCTCAGGGCATTGCCACACTGCTCTGCCAGGATTTGGGAGCCTGTGGGACTGCACACAGTGCAGTGATCTCTTGCTGTCTACAGAATGGGGCACTTCCCTTTATAGGAAACAGTTGTTACCAGAAGGGTAGGTTTGTGTTTGTTTTGTTTTTGCTGTCAGCAAGCGTACAGCATCCTCAAATCTACCTATATCCTTCAGGGACACTATGCAGACTCTCTTCATGTTACTGTCAGTGTTTTTGAAAGAGCACAGACTGAGACATTTGTCAACAGGAGGGGCATCTGGGCTCTGAAATTCATGGAACCACAGAATGGCAGAATCACAGGGGTTGGAAGGGTCCTCAAGTGAACATCAAGTCCAACCTCCCTGCTATACAGTTACCCTACAATAGGTTGCACAGGCAGGCATCCAGATGGGTCTTCAATACCTCCACAGAAGGAGACTCCACAGCCTCTCTGGGCAGCCTGTTCCAGTGCTCTGTCATCCTTACCAGAGAGAAGTTCTGCATGTTAGTACAGAACTTCCTATGTTCAGCCTTTAAGCCATTACTCCTTGCCTTACAGCTACACACCACCAAGGAGAGCCTGGCCTCAGCCATTTATCTCCCACCTCCATTTAGATATTTATAAACATTTCATAAAATCACAGTATGGTTTGGGTTGGAAGGGGCCTTTAAGATCATCTCATTCCAACCCCCCTGCTATAGGCAGGGACACCTCCATCTGGACCAGGTTGCTCAGAGCCCCATCCAGCCTGGCCTTGAATGCTTCCAGAGAGGGGGCATAAACAGCTTCTCTGAGCAACCTGTTCCAGCGTCTCACCACCCTCACAGTAAAGAATTCCTTCCTACACGCCCTTATAAAAACTCCCTCCCCAGCTTTCCCGTAGGCCCCTTCGGTTACTGGAAGGCTGCTATAAGGTCCCCCCAGAGCCTTCTCTTCTCCGGGCTGAAGAGCCCCAGCTCTCTGTAGGGAAAGTGCTCCAGAAAGGCACAAATGCGGTGTACCAAAGCACTACAATTCCAGCAACATCCTCCAGAAGGAAACCTTGCTTGGAGAAGACATTCCTTTGTTGCTGAAGGAGTAGACACATACAGCAGGGCTACAGTAAGACTTCATTTAAAAGCAGCAGTTAAACATTAAATCCTGCTGGATAGGGAATCAAACAATGATAACAGATTTTCTAAGTGAAGATGGGCCATAATTTCACCTTTTAAGTTATATGATAGGCACAACTGCAAAATGAAGTTTTCGGGATGATAGAAAAGCGATATTTTTGGAAACATTTTGCATATACCTGCAGTTATTTAAAGGTGAAACATTTTGCTTATGCACTTAGCTGTTTTTAATTGCTCACAGGATGTACCCATGCACTTGAGATTATTTTAATAGCAATACACCATACAGCTGAGGAAATTACATCGCTTGCTGTTTCATTTCTTTTACAGCTTTTGTTTGTGAGATGCGTCACATGGTGCAATACTGGGACTCCATGCAGAAAAAGAGCTTCTGTGTTTGCTCCCATTAAGGCCTGCAGGGCAGCCCATGCTCAGCTCACACCTGCAGCCCAAGCAGCCCCGGGCCCTGGCACCTGCTGCACATCCTGGTGCTGCATGGGGTGCTGTTTGGGGTGAGGTGGTTTGAAGGATATCACCTGGAAAGGAAGACAGCAGCATAAATGATTTCCTTTTAAGTGTACTCTTCTGTTCAGCACTGAGAGCCCAACAGGAATTTATTTGCTTATCTTTTTCAGTAGTTTTCTAAGAAAACTTTTATCATCGCTGCTGCGTTTGCTGCATGTAAAGCTCACAGCTACCTGTGCTGCAAAGGGATGATTTATTGCACTGAATATGAAATATGAATATCACATCCACCACTTACCAGTACAATGGCTAAATGAATATGGGCTGGAGCACTTTCCAGCTCAGACAATGTATGTTTATTAGCAAAAGAAAAAAAAAATAGTAGAAACAATAATACCATTTGTTTTTGTCTCTCTCAAATCAATTGAATTTACTTTGCCTCCCAGATAGAAGCGTTTGTGTTGAACAGAAACCAACAAGCCCATTACGTATTACAAACCGTATTAGAGAAAGTCAGCTTGAACTATAACATTGATACATTATTAGTCCATTTCAAAGATATTTATTTAATGGTAGTAGATTTTATGGTGAATTATGTAGCCAAGGTAGAATCTCTTATAGTTTCCTTTGCCAAGCAAAATAGATGTTTTCAGTGCTAATTCTTACAACAGCTTGTCCAAGAGGCTCCTCAAGAAAGATGCCCAAAGCCAAGGCAGTGCTGACACATCTCACTTCCTCTGATGTTTTTGACCTGTCCCGGGGTCATAAGATTATATGAGATTCCCAAACTTTGTTCTGTACAAGAAATGAAGTTTACAGGCAATACGTTAAGAAGAAAATAAAATATTTAAATGGCTCAGAAAGGAGAATATTTCCATTATAACAGAAATAGGATGTTTCTGCGAGTCTTTTATAACATTTCATGAGTTTCACCACATTAGTTTGGAGGAGGTCCAACAAGCCCAAAAGAAGGGTAGGACACAGCTAGAAACTCCTTGTGTGGTGCAGCCATATCACTGAGTGCACAGAGGTCCCAGCTGCAGAAAAGATATATTTCACATGACAACTATCTCAAACTGAAGATGATCAGAGGGCTGGAGCACCTCTCATATGAAGAAAGGTTGATGGAGCTGGGCTTGTTCATTCTGGAGAAGGCCCAAGGAAGACCTACCTGGTAGCAGGATTCTGAGACTTGAAGGGAGCATACAAACAGAAGGGAGACCAACTGTTTACATGGTCTGATAGTGATAGGACCAGTGGGAATGTCTTTAAACTAAAAGAGGGGAAATTTAGGTTAGATGTTAAGAAAAAATTCTTTACTCAGAGGGTGGTGAGGCACTGGCACTGCTACCTGGAGAGCTGTGGTGCCCCATCTCTGGAGGTGCTCGAGGCCAGGCTGGATGGGGCCTCAGGCAGCCTGAGCTGGTGGGGGGCAGCCCTGCCCATGGCATGGGGGTGGAACTGGATGATCTTTGAGGTACCTTCCAACCCAAGCCATTGTAGGGGTCTGTGAAAATTATATCTTCCTTTCTTTGCTGCAAAGAGTATTTCTGAAGATTCTCTCAGGACTTTTGTTTTGAACTTTCAACTGTTTGGCCAACTCCTAGAATTGTGCAGAGGGAATTTTCACTTTTCTGACACAGAAAGTGTGTGCGGAAGCTGCCATGGAGTATCGCTTCCTTAATCTTTGTTAATATTTGGCTATTAACTCACGTGGTGATGTTAGGAAACAAGAGAGAATTTATTTCTACTTGTACTAGAGATCAGCAGTTTTACCTGAATGGGATATTTCGGTGTTCTGAAACTCCGAGCATGCAAGCTTCTTGGTTATCCAAAAAAATAAAGGAAAAAAAAAAAGAGCACATTTAAAACAACATAAATCATATCACGAAATACTGTCTTGAGAAGAACTACACAGGTTCTTACTGAAAGGAAACCATGAGCAGGGCCCAGCAGCACCATCCAGCAGCCAGAATCCCTTCCTTCAAGCAGCTTTCACTGACAGAGACAACCATGCTCCAAAACACAGAGAGGGAAGCGAGCTCAGGTGTTCAGAGCAGCAGGGTGACCACAGTGCTCTCACACCTCACACCTCAAAAGATACAACAACCTCGATACCCCCAGACACACACTTTAAGCATTTCATCCAGCTGAGCCCGCTGCTGTAGCATTTAAGGGTGATTATGGCACATTCCTAAAGTTCAGTACTTCTTCAAAGCCCTTCTCCACTGAAGTGCCCATGAATCTGTTTTTGCCTCTACTGAGCAAAGGAGATCAAAAGTTATAGTGGAACAAAAATGGCCCCTGCGTGGCTGCAACATGATTTCAGGTGATTTAATTGAATATAATGAGTGATACCTCCTGTACTTTGCTTTCGATATTGACTCCTTCAGATTCGTCTAAAATAGAAACAACTAAACAAGCAAATAATGATCCTGAGATTTAGATTAAAGATAAACCTTAAGCAAGAGGCACATTCCATAGAGTATCCTGAATGGAGCCATCCATTTTGGCCTGTCAAGTAATGGTATGGCTTCAGAGGCAATTATGTTTGCTATTTACCTATCTTTCTCCCTGTGCTTGAAGTAAAAACAATGTGTTACCTTGCTTCACTTTTTTCTTAGCCTCACACACCACGATACCTCTTCATCCACTGAACTGCAGCTTATTGGGAACAGAGGTGGGAGAAGCTGTGGAGCTGCTGAGGACAAAACCACTCCATCTCCTGTCCTGTAAGCACCATGTGCCAGGCATCACCTGGATGTGCTCTGTGGCTCTTAGCAGAGGTGAGACAGTAACCCAAAGGCCAAATGTAAATACTGTTCTATTGTCAGCAGCCTGATAATAACAATATTTATCTTAAATCTGTGCTGGGTGCCCATCACCTGTTTCTTACCCAAGACTTAAAAACCGCCGATGTCCCTGTAATACCAACTTTCTATGAAATAATGTGTAGTCAAGTAACGTGTCTGAAGACAGATGCACTCTAAAAGCTTTGTTCCACTGTGACATCAGGCTTCCTGCCATCCCAGCTGCAGACCTGCTCTTTCGCACTTCAAAATTAGCAATGAGAAATCAGATGGGAGCCAGAGGGCTGCAAATACGAAGGGCTGCTTTTATTCACTGGAATAATGTAGCATCTTTCATTCCCTCCAAGGAACTGTGACAGAGCCAAGTCATCACTGGAAAGTATTTGCATATTTAAATTGTTTCATTATCT
>PPHD01007701.1:2554-20478 GCA_002909625.1 Bambusicola thoracicus
CCCCCCCCCCCCCCCCCCCCCCCCCCCAAAGCAACACATTTCTTTCAACAAAGATATTTAGAATCTAATTTAGAAAATCATTTGGGTGACAATAACAGACAGCAAAGAAGCTGTGCTGACCCTCAGGTAGGTTGTACTGATGGTTGTCTATACACTTTGTTTGAGAGTACAAATAACTTCTACACTGAGTGGGTCTGATTTCCAACTCCAATTCATGTCTTGATGAATCTCTCTGTATGTGGGGTTGGTTTTACTTTTAGTTTCTCCTTGTGTTGAACTAGTTGCAAAAAAAATAAATACAGTTTATCTTAACATTAAGTATTTGGGAATCGTTGAAAAATATTTGCTGATCTACCAGTTCATAATCTATTTCTTCATTTGCTTTCAAAAATTAAAGAGATTTAATCCTTCTGTTTTCTCTTGCAACATTTTCCTACACCACAGCAGAAAGGAACTTTCTGATTTCCATATGACATTTTGGAACGATAAACGACAGTAAATTCTAAAAGATGTGAAATATAGAAAAGAAGAACATTGTCATGTTTTTTCTTTGTTTAGGGAGCAGAAAATTAAATGTTTGTTTTAGAAGAACAATTTTTTCTATATTGCTCTTCCATATAACATTTTGAGGAGCTTTATTATCGAATCATAGAATGGCCTGGGTTGAAAAGGATCATAATGATTATCTAGTTTCAACACCCCTGTTATGTGCAGGGTTTCCAACCACCAGACCAGGCTGCCCAGAGCCACATCCAGCCTGGCCTTGAATGCCTCCAGGGATGGGGAATCTACCACATCCTTGGGCAACCTGTTCTGAACCTGTTATAAACTGTCTCTTGTATGGAAAGAATAACTTGTTGTATATATATTGCATTAATCTATGTTAATGCATACTTTGAACATCTAATTTCTTAGACTTGTGTACATTCTCAAAACTTTCAACAGAATTGGAACTTGTATAGATGCAATGCATGTATATTTTTGCTTGGCATGATTTTATTATTTCCATGGCCATCATAATCACAGAATGAGAGAACTGTTTGAGTTGAAAGACATCTTTAAAGATCATCCACTCCAAATCCCCTGCAATGAACAAGAGTACCTACAGCTCCATCAGGTGCTCAGATCCCCATCCAGCTTGGCCTTGAGTTTCTCTAGGGACAGGGCATCCATCACCTTTCCAGTCAACCTGTGCAGTGCTTCACCACAATAAAAAACCACCTTTTTTCATGACAAACCTTTTTCTTATATCCAATCTAAATTTCCCCTTTTATTTTGAAACCATTTCCCCTTCACAACAGATCATTCTAAAGAGTCTGTCCCTTCTTTCTTATAGCCCTTATTTAGATAATGGGAGGCCACTGTTTGATCTCCTGGGAGCATGCTCTTCTCCAGGCTTGGATAATTCTGCCTGTCTCTATTATAGAATCATAGAAAATAATTCATGTATATATTACATCCTTCTAGATATGTGGCTCTATCTGCAGGATCATGGCTTTGATTTACCTGTCTGAACAACAAAATTAAAAAGGATGATACCTGGGTGAAAATATAATGCTACCAATGTTGGGTAATTTGCAAATGACATAACTTGCTCAGTTGTCTCTGTCTCCTGAGCATTTTTTGAAAGGTATAGGAAGCATCCAATTGATGATTGAGAGACCTCCATATAGACAAACTAAACAAAAGGTAACAATTTATCCCAATGTTTTGGTTTACTGCTGATGAATTTTCTTAGCATCTGCTTAAGTGTTTGATTAAACTATTCTACAAGCCCATCTGTTTCTGGCTGATAGGAAACAGTGTGTGAAGGGGGAATTTTAAAAGCTTGCATACCTCATTTAACAGAGAAGACATAAAATTAGTGCCCTGATCTGTTGAATTTTCTAAGGGTAAATCTACTCTGATAACAGCATTAATCAATTCATTAGTTTCATGTTTTGTCAGCTAAGATTTTATAGCACTACTGTGAGGTTTGTAATGTGCCAGCATCTCTTCCACCTTTTGCTATGTTCATCAGTCAAGAAATGTGACTAATGAGAATTAAGTTTCAAATTAAATATTCCTGGCATAGCTGTATGACATACTGCTATACATAAAATAGTGAGCACACCTTTAGATGTTTAAAGGGTTGTCTTTTTTCCTGATCTCATACTTAAGGGCCATACTGTCACAGTTGTATCATAGGATTCATAGCTGACTTGATTTCCATACTTGAACTATCTCACTCATCTTTAAGGGGTGTCCAGCAGGGAGAGCGAGGTGATTGTCCCCCTCTACTCAGCTCTTGTGAGGCCCCATCTGGAGTATTGGAGTGCAGGAGGGATGAGGAGCTCTTAAAGCGGGTCCAGAGGAGGGCCACTAAGATGATCAGAGGGCTTTCCTCCTATGAGGAAAGGTTGAGGGAACTGGGCTTGTTTAGCTTGGAGAAGGCTCTGGGGAGGCCTCATTGTGGCCTTGAAGGGAGCATATAAACAGGAGGGAGAATGACTGTTTACAGGGGTTGATAGTGATAGGACAAGGGGGAATGCTTCTAAACTGAGACAGGGGAGGTTTAGGTGAGATATTAGGAGGAATTTTTTCAAACAGAGGGTGGTGAAGCACTGGAACAGGTTGCCCAAGGAAATTGTGGATGCCCCATCCCTGGAGGCATTCAAGGCCAGGCTGGATGTGGCTCCAGGATGCCTGGTGTGGTGATTGGCAACCCTGCACATAGCAGGGATGTTGAAACTAGATTATCATTGTGGTCCTTTTCAACCCAGGCCATTCTATGATTCATACACAGTCATACCATGAGTTGAGTTTGTCTTCTCACTGCTTTATATTTCAGAAATTGTTTTATGATCTGTGTGTGTTGTCTCAGTCCTCTGTTGGTGACCTCTGGCACAGAAGAGGAATCTTAGTAGCGAAATTGTGCACGTATTTACTGCTATTGAACATAGTGGAATTAGAATGATACTTTTGCAGAAATACAAACAGTTTTGAAAGGACTGGTCATCTACAGCCAAAAAGCAATGTGAATCTTTAACTAAATGCAAAAACTGAAATATATGTCTGGTCCCCACCAAAAAGTGACCAAGTTCAGTCTAGTTTAGAAAATATTAATGAGTACTAATTCTGCCACATATCTGGTTCCTTGTTCAAATGTAAGAAGTTTTAATTACAGTATCTTGTAAGAATTTCTTTTACTGTGTCTGATGCCTATTGACCTTAAATCCTTTGAGTGTATACCTCTGCCTCCATCTTGTGTATACCCTCCCAGTTAGGTGGCTGAAACAGTAACTCATGCCAGTATGTTGTCTTTTTCACTATAATCTTCTTCAACTGCAGCTTTAACCACAGAAATGTGTTCACTGCTCCTGGTCATTGCACAAAAATATTGTCTGTCCTGAGAGTTCCTGCCTGTCATGGTACTGACCTAGGCTAGCTAGCGTGCTTCCAGAGTGGCTGAACACAGCTGTATAGCAGCATCCAAGGGCTGTTCTCCATAGCCATGCTGAAGCAGGACCTGCTCCCTGAGCAAAAAGAGAGTTCAGCCACTATTATTTTCCCTGTGCTTTTTACCACAGAGCCAGCGAATGGGTTTAGTCCTATTTTATGTTCTGTTGTAAATTCACTCCTGGAACTCTGTTCCTTTACTTTGCACTCATTCTGCAGCTTCAGGTGAATTAATAAATCTTCCAATTTCCTATCTGCAATGTCAACGTTGTGGTACTACCAGCTTTGTAAGATTTTGAATGTGAGATATTCAGAGAAGTGATTTTTCCTTAGCAAGGGTGGATTTTCAGGAGGTCTGAATGGTGACTGCTAACACTGAGGTTATCAGGACTCTAAACCAGTAAGTATTTCATGCCATGCAGAAGATGTGTTCCTGTGCTGCTCTCTATCAGCAGGAGAGCTTTATTCACCTTTGCTATTTGAATAAGCTCTACACAGGGGGCCCCCATATCACCTGGAGCCTCAGGTAAGATTTTAATGTGGAGAATAATCATCTTTGATGGGAGGTTCCTGTTTCTTGCTCCCAGTCAGAGTATGCTAGAAGAAGGAAACTAAGTATGACTTTCTCATTCCTTTCTTCAAAAAAATACTAAAATGGATCCCTTTTGTCAGCAGTTCCTGCTCTTTTGTGCATAGGATGTAGAGATGCCAGATATCTTGGCATAAATTTTTCTGCCTGTTAACATAGGATATGAATAGTGTAGAAAAAAATCAAGTTATTGTATTTTATCTCAGGGAACTGGGTGGCAGAAAATTAGAGGTGAATTAGGGATGACCTTACAGTACTACTTCCTGGTGCTGGATTGAAATGTGAGGATTAGGGGGAGCTGAGAAGTGGATCTTTTTTTCCAGAGGACTTCTTTTAGTGAAAATGGAGGCATCCAGACCCACTTGCTTATAACCTGTGTTTGCGTATTTAGATTTTATTACCCATTTTGTAATGAGTAGAAAGGACTATAATGACAACCAAGACGCAGATATTTTTTCTCTCCTTACTGTGTTTCTAGTTAGAAAGCCCATGGTACACACAACTTTTGAGCTCCCTCTTTCACTGTTTTTATTTGATACGCACATAGATATTTCCTGCAGTAATACATCATTTTGTACATCTCCTACTCACAGTGTGGCTTGCATAATTTCTTCTGTGCAGCCTTAATTTCCCTTCATTTTGCAAGCTGAAGTTCTTTTCTCAGTGAGAGAATAGAATTATAGAATGGTATGGGTTGGAAGGGACCTTTAAGATCACCTAGTTCCAGTCCCCCTGCTATAGGCAGGGACACCTCCCTTTAGATTAGGTTGCTCAAAGCCCCATCCAGCCTGGCCTTGAATGCTGCCAGCAAAAGGACATTCACAACCTCTCTGGGCAACTTGTTCCAGTGTCTCACCACCATCACAGTAAAGAATTTCTTCCTAATATCTAGTCTAAATCCACCCTCTTCCAGTTTAAAACCAGTTTCCCTCACCGTGCTGCTACATGCCCTTATAAACAGTCCTACCACAGCTTTTTTGTAGGTCCCATTCAGGTACCGGAATTAATCTAAGATTAAAGAGCAAGAGATGCTTATTTTTCTATTGTCTTTTTTATTATTACTTTTTTCCATCCTACCAAAAGTTGAATTTCTACTAGTGAAAATGTTCTGGTTTTTTTCCCCTTTTTGTGATTTTAAAAGAACTAGAACAGGAAAAGCAAAAAGCAAAATAGTTCCTACATTAAAATGATTTACCTTTTAAAAATATTAAAACCACTGTTGAATCTTTACTTTCTGAAGTTCAGAGGTTTTTGTAATGCATAAGAGAACATGTGGTTAATATTAGCTTGAATAAAACTAATAAGGGACTTATTTCCTATTCTTCATTATATGTAAATTTTTCATATTTCCTGTAATTATGAGAAATAAATAAAAAGTATCTAAAACCCAAACGTAGATTTGAGCTGTTGGAAATCATTGTGTATTCTATTGTGTAACTGCAAGTAAGCATTAATTTATCATCTTGAATCAACTTAAGCTCTGAGAGCCTTGAACTGCTAAAGGATATTTCCAGGCTGCTACATTTTTTTCAGATCATAGTAATCCTCCTGAATACATATCTTTTATCAATTTTCTTTAACTTTCTCAGAAAGTTAAGACATCTTTCTTTTCCCCTGTCATGAAATCTTGAAAGCAAAAATTTGGAGATATTTTCTTATCCAAACAGTTTTTTTCCTCCCTTTTACTTCTGTCTTTGCCTTATATAACGCTGTCCATCCTTGGTTATCTTACCTCGAAAATACATAGCAGAAAAGGAAGGGATCCCAAGATACTAAGGATAAATCCTTAGAATTCTGGGATCAACAAGAAAAAAAAGAAAAGGTCATCAAACTTAGAGGGTAGATTTAGGTTGGACATAAGGAAAATGTCTTTTTCAGTGAGTGTGGCGAGGCACTGGAACAGGTTGCCCAGAGATGTGTTGGATGTCCTGTTCCTGGAGACTAGACTTTTAAGGCCAAGCTGAACCAGACTTGGGCTCTCTCAGTCTTCTCTGAGAGAGTGATCAGGCACTGGAACAGGCTGCCAAGGGAGATGATGAAGTCGCCATCACTGCAGGTGTTCAAGAAATGTTTAGATGTGTTGTACTGACAGACGTGGTTTAGGTGAACGGTTGATCTGGATAATCTTAGAGTTTTTTTCCAACCTTGATGTAACATCAGTCCTAACCAGATATCGCAATCACGTTTGTTCTGTCCTAGGTAAATTTGAATTTGCATCATTGTGTATTTGACCTTCTACAGTTGCTTCAAAGTAGCAATAAACATGTTTAGAATCAGCATTTTTTTTTCTGAAAAAATACATATACATATATATACATATTCTGCCACTCAGTGATAAAGTATATGGTCTTCAGACTATGTGACCCGTAACTGGGAACATTTTTCAGCAAGCAGGATCTTATAGGACACTAAAAAAAGTGAAAACTGCAGAGCCAGCTGCTAGAAGTATTCTCTTAGAAACACAGGAATAGGAGGAAAGGCATTGGTCATTTCCCAAAATGGGCTGTTCTGCTTGTAAAGCTACATTTTCAGCTTAAAGGCATTCTTTTGTAACTACTATTTTAGATGATTGAAAATGAAATATTCAGCAGACTTCCAGCAAGGCCTCTTAATGTATATTTCAGAAATTTTGCAACTTCTCTTTTAGATGGTTAAAAGAACACCTGAATGTGCACTAAAATCTTGTAGTCTGTAAATTTATAGCTGGCAAGTTTTGGTGTCTTTCATTGTACTTGAGAATTGTATCCACCACCATTTGCTGATTGAACTGCAGACATTGACCATTTTACATTACAAGATTGTCTTTTTATTTCTCTTAACATCAGTAGGACCAAAGAGGCTTTTGTTCTTTCTATTTTGTCGCTTGTCTGCCTCTTGTCTCGTGTCATGGGCTTTCTTACAGAAGCAGTTCTGACCACATATTTGTTTCAGTTGTTCATAACAAAAAGCCTTGGGGGAAAATGGTTTACTTTTTCACAGTTTTTTGTCTGAAACATGGGCGCTCCTGAAAGGCAAGTTATCTTACATCTAATATTTGAGGAAGGGAGGATTCACCCCGTGGAGGTGTCTGTGTCATCTTTGAACGCAGAGGAAAATTATGTGACTAAAGATTTCCTAGTTTTATTGCACGTCTGATGAAAAGACTTCAGGCTTGACAGTAATACACTTCATGTCACTGAGGTAGTTGTTGATCCTTATGACTCCAACTTGGCCACAAGTTAGGTCTCAGAAGAATCAGTTTGCACATTTTCAACAGTTAAGCACTCCTAGAGAGCCAACTATGCCACAGAGACATAACACACTCTGTTTGCAGAGGTGCTGCTGTGTGTCCCTCTGTGTACACAAAACCATTTATAGGCACCTTTTCCTTTGGTAGTCCTGCAGTTATGGACTACTATTGCTGTGCGTTGTCAATAGCTGCATTTCTGGGGGGGGGAGAGAACAGTCTAATAGCAAGAAAAGCAGTATTAATTTGGACTCAAAGTTCAGATTAAGTATTCCTAATTATCAAAGGTCTATAGCAAGGCTTGGAATCTTTGGAAACAACTCCCTGAATGAGGTTGCGGTGCACCAGAGAAAACTGGGAATTCAGTTCTGTCCATTTTCCTCAGCCCTTGTGAATGTCCTTAAGGGACTTCTCAGCAAGTAAAAGAGGTCCCTAAACTGAAAAATGTATTTCATTGATCTTGCAAATCAATATACTTTCAGTGTTGTTTATGATTTTTTTTTTCTGTGATTTTGTAACTAAATTGAAAGAAAACATTCTGAAATTTATCTAATTCTATCAACAGTCTGCAAACAAAAGAAAGCATGGATACAAATGCATACAAATAACGAAAATATTAGTTATCGGACTATTACAAGAGTGCAATATGGTCATCTTCAGATCTACATAAATCAGAAATGTTTTAGAAAAAAGTATTATAAAAAAAGTATACAATTTTATAATTAAGGTCATTCTTGCAATGAAAAAGCGTCAGGGTGCCAATCTCTAGTTTCTAGAGTAGAACTTTTTTCCATATTTCATTGTATATAAGGAGAAGTATAAGTAGCCTATACTTTAGTCTGCATGTTAAATGAGCATAAATAATTCATCTGTATTAGTGGGATTTCATGGATAGGTACTATAGGTAGGTCACATAGCAGGTTTTTGTACTTCAGTAGAAGATATTTCACTGGAACATTTTAATATTCTGTATTCTACAGAAATTCGGTGAGACCCCACAAAAGCTGTTGGAATTGGTCTGTAGGAGCCATGAGGCTGCTCAGAGGGCTGGAGCACCTCTCCTACAGAGACAGGATGAGAACTGTGAGTGTTTAGCTTGTAGTAAAGAATGCTCCAGGGAGACATTGCTGTGGTCTTCTAGTGCCAAAAGTGTCTACAGGAAAGCTGGGAAGGGGTGCTTTGTCAGGAAGTGCAGTGCTAGTACAAGAGGTAATGTATTTATACTAAAAGAAGAGAGATTTAGTTTGGATGTTAGGAGGAAATTATTCACAATGGGAGTGGTGAGACACTGGCACTGCTGCCCAGAGAGCTGTGGGTGATGCACCCCTGGAGGTGCTCAAGGCTGGGTTGGAATGGGTCCTGGACAGCCTGATATGGTGGGGAGCACCCAGCCCATGGCAGGGAGTTGGAATTGCATGGGCTTTAAGGTCCCTTTAAACACAAACCATTCTGTGAAACATGATGGCTAAAGACATTTCTGGTTTAAGAAAACAAACAACAACAACAACAAAATTTTCAGCCGTATTTTCACCTCTTATTTGTCAGTTGCTGTTTATTCTGGTTTCTAATATCCTAGTATTGTTAGTCATTTTTTTTTTTTTTCCACCTTTTGAGATGTTTTCTGATCTTTGGCAAATTGTTCTCAGTGACTTGCCAGTTGTCTTAGAATAGGAATACAGCCATTGTCAGAATAACTAGTTCTGTACTTTCTGTTTTATTTTTTTCTCTTCTCCTTCATTTCTGGTATACCCAGAAACGAGTTATCTATCATTTTCTTCCAGCTCTTCTCTTGGTACTGAATTTCCTTTCAAGTAACGTATGGTATGGAGATAACTGTCAGCTTGCTGCATGGTATTTGCCAAGAGGTACGTAATTTATGCCATGCACAAATAAGGATGTATAAAATGTTGTAGCTAGCTTTTTGGATCAGTTTAATGTATCCAGATACCAGAACTATGTGCACAGATTGGATACATCAAGATGAGTGGCAAAAAAAAAAAAAAAAAAAAAAAAAACGCATAACCAGTACAGAATGGAAATGTAAATTTTATAGTAGTTACTTCTAGCACTGCTCATCCTGTCAAGAATCTTACCAAGGGTGTTAGAGATTCCAGTTTAGAAACTCACTTTCTGGAGATCTGAACCAGAACAATTTCTCATCTCTTACAATCTCTAGTTGCACTAGATCCTGAATTTCATTCATTAAGGCTGAGATGAGTACTCCAACAGTTTAACTGTGAAGGAATTCTCTTAACAACTTTTGCAGAGCAAATGAGTTTGTTGTTTCAGGCAGTTCCATTCTTGTTTTCCAGCTTTAAAAATTGCTTCTTTCTTGCAGAGTATTTCTCTGTCAAAAGCCTAAGGAGATTCATAGCAGAGAGATAAATATGTGGAACTCCTCAGCTATTGCCCATAAACAGTATCCTAGTAACTTGAGGGCATCACTGAGAGCTGTCAGCATTGTTGTGTGATCTTCTTATGAACTTCAAAACTCTAAAGATTTCTTTCTGGCTCTAGGCCAGTGCAATTTGTTCAAGGACATTTTTGCATTAAGACTGGTTTTACTCTCAGGTAATCCCTCTTTCAGAGTCATAGAATCATAGAATGGTTTGGGTTGGAACCTTTAAGTCAATCTAGTTACAACCCCCTGCTATGGGCAGGAACAACTTCCTCTAGACCAGGTTGCTCACAGCCCCATCCAGCCTGGCCTTGAATGCTTCCAAGGAGTCCTCTACTTCTCCTCCTTCACTGTGTAAAGAAACTTAGGCTCACACTCAAAGGATATTCACTGTAGAGGTAAATTTTAAAGTTATCGACTACAGATGGCAATTTATTCAATATGTGTATTTTATCAATAAATTTATGGGAGGAGCTTAACTTCTAAGTGTTTAGGAGTAAACTGTCCAGGCCGTCTGTTAATCATGGTAAGTCTATAAATCCATGCCTGAATTTCAAGTGGTTTTTTACTGTTCAGATGTTGTTTGGAATAGGTAGTGTTGACTGTTCAGTGCTCCGTGTGAAGCATCTGGTTGGAGTAAATTTCACTAAGTCTTTCTACTGGGATATTTAAATGTATGATAATATTACAGTTTAATCAGGTTTTCTGATATGTGAATATTTGAGATTCTTGCTCTGCTATACTGTCTGAATAATGCAGAATCCTTGCTTTTAATTTCGAGGATCAGTATAATTAAATCTTCCACACTAAAAAAATAACAATAATAATAGAACAACAAAAAACCCAGATCATCATCTCAAATAAATATATCAATAAAATCCCATAAGACCGAAGCAAAAAGAGTTCTTCAAGTTTTTTAAAACTCTGCTTTCAGAGAAAGATGAATCTCTGATACTAGCCCTCAATTAAATTAACTTTACATCACCTAAACACAACCAAATAGTGACACCTAAAAAAGAAACTGGAAGTTACTCTGCAAGCCCCAAAATATACTTCATGAAGAAGAATGTGTTTAAGCATTATTAAGAAATAGCTTACAAATGTATGTGATACTTTTCATATTCTTTGCATAATCAGTACTCTTAAAAATTTAATCAAACCACCACCTGCCTCAAAAAATTCATCATGGAAGTATTTAAAGTTTAAAACACAATTATCTGTCAGAAGACTTGAGCACTTGAAAATTTGTAATAAGAAATTCTTCAAAAAGTGCTGAATGTGGTCCCATTAACACACTTACTTGGCAAATGAACAAATGGACAATAGTTACCTAGTCTTACTTTTAGGAAAGAAAACATAGTATTATTAACCGTTTTTGAGGCATATATTTATACTTTGTTTGAACATAGACCTATTTTGAGACTCTGTGTCCCAGTGTATTTTAAGGTTCTCCTTGGCAAGAAAACAACATATCTTAAAAGGTTTGAAATGCCTTCCCTAGCTATAATTCCTGCAGCTATGTATCATTTCTAACTCTAAAGTTTGAGTGCTTTTCAACTAAAGGCAGATGTTACAGTGAAGTTTTGTTGTCAGTGTTTGTTGGGAATGGTGAATCTTGCTCAAAAGGATCAAATACATCAACTGGCATTTTCTCAAGATGACAGCCCATTTTGCTCCTATGTTAACTATTCAAGGTAACCAGTAAGGCACAAATGAACCATATCGAACTCTAATCCCATTTGATGGGAAGACTGTCAAAGAAAAGATGAGTAACAGTCTCAGCTAGTGAGGGCAAACAACTCTTCTCATTCTTTGAATTTATACAGGTTACACCACAGATATCCCTATAGTTTCTTATGGATATACGTTGCTGTGAAACCCTGCCAAGATAGAAAATTAACTTCAGTGAAGCCAGGGGAACATGACTTTCTCGCAGTTTTCAGGACCTGACCTAAAAGAGATACAGAAAGAATATTCTTCTAAGAAACAGGTTTAAATGAGGGGCATGATTGGTGTCTATTATTTATTTTATGTATCCAAAAAAACCCTGGATGTCCACAGCCACTAATTTACAACATGATGATGCAGAGGTCAACATATTGCTTGAAATTTCTTGCTAAATTTTAACTTCAGAAGCTGTTACTTTCTGTCTGTGTAAGCCCTCTTTCTTTTCTATTTACCAAGAATAGGATATGTGGTATGTATTGGCATTTGCTTTTTTTTTTTTTTTTTTTTTTTTTTTTTTGATAGACATTATGATTGTACTAAGTGTTCATTGATCAAATTTGTCAGAACCACATAAAATAGAAATAAACATACAGGGATTCAATAAAAATGCATGCTACAACTATATATATGAGCATGTATAGGCTGCCAATAATTTATATAATATAACTAACATAATTAAGGCACTTCTTGGGAAATCAGAAATCTCTGTTCCGTTTGAAACTGAGGGTACAAACATTTTAATGGTCAATAAAACACAACAGTGTAAAACAAAAATATATTCACACATAGATATAATAAAAAAAATATATATGTTCAATGTAAGTGTTTTTTCTTATTTTCTATCAATAGGAATTGAGAGGCATATCTGCTGCATGAATAAGAGGAAATAAGCTATAGAAAACTGACATGGAAGTACCTCATGGAAAAATCTGAATACTGAGCACAGGGATTTTGCTTGTCAGCAGCATGGAACTACGTTAATTTCAAAACACACTGCAGAAATGTTCTATTTTGTACAGTACACAGGCTGCCATGTTCACCTAACAGTGCTATTAGACCAGAAGGAAAAATATGTCATAAAGGACAGAGCGTTTGAATGAGCTAAAATTTTACCTACGCATATATATATGTGCATGTTTTTATAAGCCCATGATACCTAGTGTTTTTATGCTCAAAGCCAATAAATATACATTTAATCCAAGGTATAATGTTACTTGATATATCACTTTACTGATAGTCACTGTTTTAATATGGTAGCTCATGAACAATTGTACATATATATTATGCCTTGTTATTGAGTACCAAGATAGGAGGATGCAATGTTCAATCTACTGTGGTGCTGCATACAGCTTTGCCCTAACTCTCCTGAAGTGCTCCCAAGACTTCAGCCAGAATTTGGTGTGTGAAAATAGATATAAATCTTTTTAATGTGGACAACCATAATGATATTTTTATTATATTTTACACAAATGATATCATTCACATTAGTTCCTTTG
The DNA here is from genome assembly GCA_002909625.1 of Bambusicola thoracicus. Lineage (NCBI taxonomy): Eukaryota > Metazoa > Chordata > Aves > Galliformes > Phasianidae > Bambusicola > Bambusicola thoracicus. The sequence continues at coordinate 15,430 of PPHD01007701.1, forward strand.
AAGCTTCAACATACAGAGGAGTCCATCAGAAATTTGCATGTTTATTCTACTTCCGTGTCCTTGATAATCCTGCTGTGATGAAATATAAAGGATATGCTATTAATTATCCAACTACTTGCTAAAGGCTCCCTAATTCTGCAAAGAAAGAGCCTTAATGGCTGCATTAGGGACAAGCTGACAAACTCCCTCTTGGAATGAGCACAGAGTTATATTTGGGCATAGGCAGCTCGTAGTAATTCTGCAGTTCTGCTACAACACAGCCCACCAAGATAGCTGTGTGAGAGCTGGTAATAGCAGAAGTTTTCATATATTGTAGGCTCCAGATTCCAACTCATCTTCTCCACGGTTATATTTTTAGGGACTTCTGAGTAAAATCCAGGCTTTGGGTTTCTAATACAATTTCTGTAGCAGTACTACGTTGAATATTTTGTCTAGGAAAATGGAGTTAAAGGTCTTTTTGATTGTCACTCTCATTTCAGATTTAGTGCTAGAAATACTGACTGTCAGCATCGTCTCATTTTCCCTGGCTTTAAATTATTAACATTTGGAAGAATATATCTTTGAATCCATCAGACGTAAGCAGAACTCAACAAAGACTTATCAATTTTTTTTTTGCAGAAGTATCCCTTCCACACTCCAAAGAGGTATACTTGCTGCATACATATGTCAAAATTTAATTCTTCCAGTCCACCTTCAATATGAAGTAAAATTATAGATCCTTAAAGAAAGAGGGAAGAAAGTCTGTACATTTGTTTGAATTGCCTAAAGATGAGAACTACTCCAATTACAAAATATTTAAATTCCGCAACACTGAAAATAATTAATTTTTTCTTAATTTAAGGGCTCAAATCTGAGATGAAATTCAATAAGAATTAATTTTTACCTAGAAATGATTCTATATGAATACATAACCAGTGATTTGAGTTTTCTTAGATATCATGAATGCTCATGTAAACTGAATGTAAAACAAATATGCAATAACTATGGAAAAATGACTAATATGAAGAATCTTAATATTTCATGTCAAAACTGTATCCATACTACTGACAACTGATCTGTCTAGAATGGAACAGAATAAGAGAGCTCTGTATTTCTAGCAGACAGGGAAAATACATATCTGGGAGAAAGATTAGGTTCTGCTAAGTTATTAATGGAATCACCCCTGTCATCTGAGTTTTCTTTCTAGGAAATAAACATTATCAGCTCCAATTAGAGCCTCACTTTCAGAAGTATTCACTTTGCTAACTGCTCAGCACAGCAATGGCTACCCAGCATTCTAGTCAATCCCTAGCCTTAATTTAGTCCCCCTGGGTCCCCTTCAGGAAAGCAGGGTTATTCCCCTGAGGCAAGGAGCCCTTATTAAATAGTAATAATAGAATTACTGAAGCAGTGATTTATATAAACTAGCCAGGAGGAAAATGCAAACTGAGAGAAAAGATTGGCCACCTCAGTATCTAAGAAGCAATTTTGCTCTTTTTTTTTACTTTTATCATTCTTGGATTTTCTTCTCAAGGTATTTACTTACGCCTATTTTTACTGTCTATGACAGTACCTGCAAAAAACTGCTCTTAGTGCATACCTCCTTGTGTTATAATATTCCCTTGAGATGTCAGGAAAATCATCCAAGCTGCCCTGCTTTTGCAGAAAGAACTTGTGTCTGCATACCAAGGGATATGTTCATCAAGATGGATATTATAGCTGGAGATAAGCTGAAATTTTTTCCGTTGAGAACAGTGAAATAAATATTCATATAGACAAAGGCAGATCCTAATAAGCTGATCTGGAGGTCAGGTACCTCACCTGAGCATCAGATAAGGCGGCTCACTAGAGAAGTTGTCTCCTATCCACAAGGACAGGACCTTAACCATGACACTATAATCTCTGCAGGTCGCTGCATTTTAAACAAAGCTTCATTAGCAGGATAAGAAGTTATTCCCTTGGCAACAGTGTTCAGTAGTGCAAAATAAGTATAGTTGTTGTGGAAAATATCCTAGTGTGCTGGAAAGAGAATGAACAGGACTTCTTTTGGCATGGCAGGATGTATGTTTAGAAGGCTCAGGGGTGGCTTTATTGCTCTGCAGCTACCTGAAAGGAGATTGTGGTGAGGTGAGGGTCAGCCTCTTTTCCCAGGCAACAGCAATAGGATGAGAGGTGATGGCTTCAAGTTGTGCTATGGGTGGCCTGAGTTGGACATTACGAAAAATTTCTTCTCTCAAAGAATGGTCAGGCATTGAAATAGGCTACCCAGGGAGGTAATACAGTCACAGCCCTCGGAGGTGTCAAAAAAATGTGGAGATGTGGCACACAGGGACATGGTTTAGTGATGCAATATTGTTATTAGGTGCGCGGTTGGACTAGGTGACACTTAAAGGTTTTTTGGTCAATGATTCCATGACCAAACTATCCATCACATAGTGCCACTGTGCTACTTTTTTTTTTTCCCTAAATTCTTCTCAGCTAGAGTCTCAGTCTTGATCAGAGTCACGGTTCTGACAAGGTAAAAACTGTCAGAAAAATATAAAAAAATGGAAATAATAAAAATTCTAGTGAATAATTGTTCATCAAGTAAGTTAGGAAATCAGAAATCATTTACTACAGGAGAAAATAAAATATTATAGATGGTTAAGCTGACTGAAATCTTATTCTCACATCATCAGTAACTCTGGTCTTCAGTCTGTGAATCTCTCAATGTCCCAAATTACATTAGGTTTCAGCTGTGGCAGGCTATGGATTCTAGGCTCATGTAAGGAATTCATCCAAAGAGACATAAGCAGGAAGATAGACTACAGGTTATTTTTCTGACTTAAAGAGGTGCAAGTTGATATGATTGGTTTTGCAAGTTGCTACTTTGTTTTGTAGCTTTCCTTTTCAGCTTTATTTCATGCAGAGCATAAAAGCAAACAGGTATATGCAAATGAAATCCCCTGGCTTCAAGGACCTCCGGACCACAATAGACTTTCCATTTGAAGCAAACTGTTGGAGGGAAAACTTTTTTGCTTGAAGGATAATTTGCTGTGTTTTAGATTTGCTGAATCATGCCATGACTCATACAAGCTCTGTTCCCCAGAAAATTAAAGTTTGAATAAACAATTTGAAACCAAAAATAAAAAACAGGAGTGTTCATCTTTCCTTACAAAATAACTCCAGATTTATCCAGTGAGTGAAAAAATAATAATAATAATCATAATGATCATTTTATTAAGGTACTCCCAATAAATATATGAAATTGGTTATCTTTTTAAGTAGTTAATGTATGTTTTTAATGCTTCGCATGCTCTCAGTGCTGTTAGGGTTTTTGCCTTCTTATGCAACCAGTATGCTAAGATGGGTACAGTAGTTACTGCAAAGCATCATTAAGCAAGAAAGTTTGCAAGAAGCCTTACTTAAAAACTCTGTATTTTGGTAGGACATAATTAAACTGATTGGAAGTATTGTTGTGAAACTCAGGCCCTCTGAGGTGCAGCTTTGTGGCTTGTTAAATTTGCTCCTCAAAAACATGCTTTTCGAGGAACTGATTTATTCTTTAAAAAAGAAAAGAAAAGAATCTGTATCACCTCCTGAGAATGTTTGGGAGAATGTGAAAGGACAGGTAAAAGTTTTTTATACATGAAGAAGAAAAAATAAGTTCTGACTTGAATAATGAGCAGCTGAATAAAGCAGAGTCTAGAAATAAACAAGTGTTTTGAGCAGCACAAAGTAGCGAACTATGTCTTTGTGGGAGCTAATTTAACAACTTAGTTCTTGGTAGCACATAAAATAGGAAGACGTTTCTCACCTCCTCCACTGTTGAAAGGCTACTAGAGCTTGGGCAGACGTCTGATGCAAATTAAGTCACCGCTTTCTAATGATGCTCTCTGTCTCCTTCAGACAAGATTCAGCAAAGCATTTTGTGTCATTTAAATGTTACCTCTTCTTTCTCATTAAAAATGGATATTCAGAGGAAGGTAAATATTTCATCTTTACTCTGTCCCATGAGCATATGGAAGATCAGAGATAGGTGCTAAAGGCAGCTTTTGGATATTCCCAAAGTTCACTTTTTGCTCCCTGCTATCTCCGCTGTAATTTCACCTGAAATTTTTGTTCTTACGTGACGTGGTTACTTAATACATCTGTGGAATTTGGCATGCCATTCAGTCCTTAACCTGTGTTGCATTGGAGGAGCACTGAAGTTCAAAACTGGTATTTCTGTTGTTGCTGACTGTGATGATGTGCTCCTTCCTTCAGCCTGAAAGTTACACCCAAGACCTTGATCAGGCAGATAACGAGGAGGGGGCTGATAACAATCAAGCTATTGCCAACTCAGACAATGACCGTAACAGTGTCTCTAAATGGGTACTGAAAGAACCGATAGCAGACACCTGCTTCAACAGCTGAGGGCCAACTGAACAGGTAGGACACCTATGACTACGTCTTACTTCATAAACAATGAGCAGCCCAAGGGACCCTGGAGTGCATCTGCATAGCACCTGACTTTATGACAGCATTGCCCCTTGAGGTTATGCCCATTACAGCTTCAAAAGATGCTCTGTCAATGCAGATACTTGGTAAGTTAGTAATAGTTTGCTTAAGCTTTGTCTGTTTTGTGGAAATTATATTTTAGATAGATTGTACACGAATAATCCCTTAGACATAAACTGTTAACAAAGTGTGGGACTAGGAGTAGATTCAGCTGCACTCAGATGCCTCTGAGAAGGACTTTAGAAAGCAAGTGGGACCTCTCTGAACCTTGTGACCTCAATGGGAGGTGTTTAACCCTATTCTCCATGAAGTAAATAATCAAGCGTACCATGTCATCTAGAATCTTACTGTCTTACTTATGATTAATCTGTGTTAAATCATTACATTATATCAACAAGCATATTACTGTCTCTCTCTTACAAGTGAAGCTTCTATATTCCACCTGTGATACTGACACAATCAAATGTTGTGTATATACATCTTATTACCACTTACGAGTGGGTTAGGTATTATAACTTTTAATTTTGTATTGATAGTATTTCTGTTTGAATATATATATATTGTATATACTTTTTTTTTTTTTTTTTTTTT
>PPHD01007702.1:0-22717 GCA_002909625.1 Bambusicola thoracicus
TGGTTTTTTTTTTTTTTTTTTTTAAATTTTTCAGAAGCACTTGACTGTTGGCTGAGAATCATTATGAGCAATTAAGACAGGCAGCCAAGAAATGTGCTGAGCTTTTACAAAACATTGTGTGCCAAAAGGAAAGGCAGAATTTTCTGAAAAATGATCCTGAAGCGTTTAATGTGGGGGAATGGGATATGCAGTTGAGGGGCAGATCCTGTGGCCATTGTGCCAGAACTAAACTTTCTCAGTGTTTACGAAATTCCAGTCATGTTTCTCATTTGTACAGCATTTTAACAATCTGTGTTGGTAATGCGCTCAAGCAGTGTGTACTGCTGGTTTTCAGTAGCCTTATTTGGTCAGATTTTTTGCAAATTCTGTCTGTGAAAGGTGCCAATATTGCAGTTTAGTCTAAATCACAATTGCAAGAAACTGACACCTCTGAAAATGAACAGAAAGTCCTGGCAGATAATGTAACTGGTACTGTTAGCTTACTTGCAGTGATAAACCATTCTATGACTTTCTGTGATTCTTTTTGGTTGAAAGGGACCTTTAAGATGGTCTGGTTCCAACCTCCCACTATAGAATTAAGGAATCACAGAGTCACAGAATGGCCTGGATTGGAAGGGACCTCAAGGATCATGAATCTCCAGTCCCCCTGCCAGGCAGGGCCACCAACCTCCCCATTTACTAGACCAGGTTGCCCAGGGCCTCATCCAACCTGGCCTTGAACACCTCCAGGGATGGGGCATCCGTTTAGTTGCCATCCTGTTGAGAAGGGGAACCTGGGATGTGAGGTTCCTCCATATGCTGCTGGGTTGTTGTTTTCAGTTGGAAATCAAATAATCCTGGAACTGGAGCTGGTGACAAACTTCCCAGCAAATTCAGAGGAAAAGAAGAGAGGCTGTGTGTGTGTGCTGTTAGTGTTATGAAGCTGGAACAGCAGGTTAACAACTTGGCTAACAGGAAGGGAAAGAAAATAAGACAGTTGAGCAGAGTTTTTTAGTAGATTTTTTTTAAAGTTTAGCTGTAGGAGTCAGCTTGTGTCTGAGCACATCGACTCTTGTGGTACCACTCAGTATGAGAGCTATTATTTGGTCCTGTTTTGCTTAATAGGACTTTAATGGGCTAGTGGTGATGTCAGATAGAAAGTACTTACTTACACTCTCCTTTTGTACTTGAGGAGTGATTTTTTTATTACAAGACAGCCCATTTATCTAGAATGTTCTCAGGGCTCCCTTAGTTGTTCCAAGTCATGTTGGTTTTATCTGCTGTTTCTCGCTCTCATGAATCCTTCTCTTTTTATGTTCTTAATCTAATTGAACCAAGTCTCTGCCAGAGACAGGATATATTACAATATTGCTCTTATTAGAGGAATGAATCACTCCCCTTAGCCCAGCTCCTAAAACAATCTATGGTTGATAAACTTCTCTGGTGATATTATTTTCAATTTGACATTGTGAGTCTAGTCTTGCAGGCTTTGTGAATAGCTGCAGAGACTTACTACAGTAGGAACTGCTGAGGTGACTAATGACTCCAGACCCTGCATTCACATAAGTACTTCTGTTTTAGAATTTTTGGGGGAGGCAAAAGATGTTACTTCTGGCAAAGGATGTTGAATCAATTTTTCTTCTCTTATCCAAATACCTATTCTTTTGATAAACGGTATATTTCCGTACATGAAAATGTTTTATTTCTTCATTCTGGCTAGAAGTATCTGTAAACTTATGTAAAGTCCATAAAATATTTTATGGGATGGGGTTTATTTTTTCAATGACAATTCAAATTGTGAACAGTGCAAACATAAATACTTGAGATCTAGTCCTCTAAATATGAAGGACACTGTATGCACAAAGCATTGCTTTTATCCAGTGATGGGAGCCGTGTAATCCGACACAACACAAATGGAACATTCTGGCAAGTGCAGCTGGGAATACAGTGCCCATATGGCTGCTCTGTGAATACAGGGGGCCCATACGGCTGGGAAAACACTTAATTTAGAATTAACGTACTAGTAGAAAATTGCCCACACTGTTCATTTGCTGTTAGACAATAAATGCTCCATCTGCAAAATCCCTTCAATGTGACATTATCTTATTATACCCATCTCAACAGACCAACTTGTAGAGTAACTCCACATATGATGGAGATGTAGTACAGTTGGACTTCTGGGATGTACGTAGAGCTATTTCTCTTTCTCATTAACTTCTCTTTGAAGGGACACTCCTTTGTCCTGTCTAACTGGGTGATAAGTGATGTTGTAGATGCAGTTGAGACAGATCATGTCAGAGAGCAATGCCTCAGTATGCAGAGGTGTCACTGAACGTGGGTCATTCTGGATACACTCATGGTTTTGTTTCCTAGGCTGAAATTTGCTCAACTAGAGCTGAAGCACACTGACAGAGCAGTTGCATTAATTGAACAGCCTGGGTTAGTACAATTATTTGGGGCTGATCTAGCTCCTCCTATTATCATTAACAAATCAAATTAACAGAAGCATATGGGACTGGAAGTAAGTGGGAGGAAGCTCAGTATAGGATAACGCATAGCATGCTTCAATTTTAAATGATCACAGTAAAGTATCTCAAACACTGAAGCAATTTAAAACATGTTTCTGATTGCCTCATTTTTTTCCCAGTTTGGGACAGTGTTGGGATATGTAGCCTCTTTATCAAAGGGAGGAGATTGACAGATGGCAAGAAGGAGTTGAGAGATCCCAGTGAGGCCCACAGATGAACTAAATTAGTGGAAGTGATAAAGATTTTGTTGATTATTCATTTTTGAACTGTTCCTGTTCAAAGAAAATTTAGTCTGACCAAGAGTGGCCAATTGGATTATGCACCTGCTGCAGTACTGTGAAATAGGCCTCTGGCTGCAGCTGCTTTCACACTGCTTATTTCTGCAGCTCCCAGACAGGAGCTCGCACAGTGAGTGAAGGAGGCGTGTTACAGAAACAATCTGAAAAAGGTTCTGGATTTCAGATGCTGACTTTGTACAGAGCATCACTGTAGCAAGGGGGAGAGAGAGATTATTCAAGTCATGGAATGCAAATGCCCCACGAGACTTAAATTCCTCCCCCCGAAACTTCTACTGGATTCAAAGCTCTCCCTTCTGGGTTATAAGGAAGGCTGGAAACTCCTCCTTATGCTACATAAACACCAGGATACCATCTGCTTATGGGATTTACTCTGGTTATCTCAAGTAACCCATTCCAGGTCAAAATCCAATCTGCATTTGATTTGTATTTATACTCAGTTCTACTCTTTTGTTTTTGTGCAAGCAACCTGCCATTTCTAAATGCAATGGAAATTTAACCAGTTCTTACTTTTATTTTTGTTTAACCTTTCCAATCTCTGGCTGTAGTGAAAGATTTCAAGGATTTCAGTTATTCCATAGAACTGAGTTGTTCTCATAAGTATTAATTTTGTCTGACATGACATCTGGCACATTTTCCACGAAACATGTCTGATGGATCTGTGCTTTCTTCTGATTCCTTGTCTGAGAGTTTCACTTAATGATAAAACTGAAGCCTAATTCCCTGCTCTCCATTGCCCCCCCATCCTTAATAAAAAGAGGAAAACACCGTGCTTTCACTGCTGTGGAACCTAAAGTAGGCTGCAAGAAGCAGTGATGGCAAACTTACTCAGATTGGAATAACCAAGGCCTGGAATGTCTTAAAAACTGAGCAAGTACAGTAAGCTAGCAGCTGTCATTAAAATCTGGAAAGTGGTGAATTGATGAGTGATTATAAGGAAGGGTTTTGTAGGTCTGGCTATGGCAATGACTTGTGCCAGCTGTAATGCATTAGGTGTTACTGCCTTAACATCTTGATATGTTGAACACTTGAGTTCTTGCTGTCTCTCAAGCAGCTGCACGGTAGCGCAGACTGTCATCTTACAGTGCAAATTCATGTCTGCATTTTTAGCACCAAGGGAATAAAACTGCTCAGCTCACTTGTTACATGCCAGTTCATCTATGGAAACTGTACATCACATTCTTCCTATTTTATAGAGAAAGAGCAGGTAACAACTGCTTCCTTATTATGTTTAATGTTTAAATGATATTTAATAGGAACTGATGATGATGTGAAGAACAGTTAAGGCTGTTGTTGGTCCTTCTGCATTTCTCTTATTATCTTGCAGCAGAGTTGAACAAGGGATAGAAGACCAGAATAATCTGGTAACTGTCCTCTCTATAAATCAGATCTGTGAGAGTTGTAGAAGTAATATGGGGGAAAAAAAGAATTCTCAGATCAGGAGGCCCAAGAGCGTATTTAATTCTCTCTCCCACTGCTTGCTGCTGCTGTGTGCAGCCCAGGGGCCAGTCACGTGCTCCAGTCTGTATGCTTTTCTGCTCTGCACACACAAAACTGAACTGCCTCTTAAGGTACAGTAGTGACCTCTGATGGACTGCCTCAAACTTTTACCTTATGTGGCATCATATGGTGTACACGCTCATTGGTTAAAGACTAGATGGTATAATTTTTAGCTCATGTATATTGTAGCTCATGCTATTTCATTCTTTTACTGCTTGAGAATCCATTAATTAGAGCTTGATGGCAGCTTATCTTCTAGAATGTAATGGTTATTTGTCAAAGTCAAAAGCCAAATACATTTTTGCTGTCAGTTGCTTCAACTAGGATACTTATTATTGTAAAATTTGCAGTAAATATCATTGTATACAAAGGGTTAACTTGTCTCACCTGATTATTGCTACTGCGGAAGGTGTTCCAGCGAAACCCAAGCCCACGTTTATTCTATTAACCAGGCAGAACCCCTAAATTTAGATTGTTTCTCTGCGGCTAACATAGTCTCTTTGATCTTTCTCATTATGTACCTATGTTCTAATAGTAATCAAAGCTTTGCACTGATTGATAGTTTTTTTTTTAAAAAAAAAGAAGAGAAAAACATCAAAACCTTATTTAGAACATCAGACTGTGTGGTAGGAACATCTCAGTGTTATCTGATGCACTCAGCTTAAAGTGAATTAGGAGCATATTTACAGGTACAAAAGCTGCCCGTGACCTTGAGGAGCTCATCCAAAGCAGAAAGGGTGGCCTTTCCTCTGAGATATCTAACTCTGCCTTTTTATCATGTCTACTGGCTATCAGATAATGACTTTTCTCTTCTTGCGTTGACATCCTTATTATAGAGCCAGAATGAATAAGATTGGATCACCAGCAGCCTGCAAATTGGGTATGTCAGAAGAAAAGAGAATGGGGCTGCATAAGGGCTCAGAAAATAAATCTTCTCAGATGCTGTGGCTTTAGGGTATTATGTTGATGTCACAGCAGCGTGTATAGGTGCTCTTTCAAATTAACAGGAAAAATCTTCCAATTTTCAGATCCATGGTCTTTATCAACATGATAAATACCACTGCAGTGAAACAAATCACTTTGGAGCCCACTTTGTGATGGACAGTATTTTTCTTCCCCTATTTTGTCATACATAAATAACTTTGAACTAATTGTTAAAGCAGGACCTGAAGCTATTACGTTTTTTCAGAAACTCCATGTTAGGGTTTGGAAATAAGTATGATGAAAATCCTATTTTACCCATTACAGTAAAGTTACTTTCATAAGCTCAAATCCAGCCTAGGATGGCAGTAACTTGACTGGGGCAATTTTTGTGTTATGAAAATTTCTGGTATTTCAGCGCATAAATGTATTATTTTGAGTTTAGGGGAAATAAAAGTAGCAATGTAATCATTTTTCTTTTTATTTTGACATGGATAGTTTTGGAAGAATTGTAGCTGGAAAATAATTCTTTGTTTTACCCCATCAGTGTCTCTGCTTGAACTGGGATCTGGATGTCTCACGTCTTCTCTTTAGGACATTGAGTTATGTCTGAACTGTGCTATGACCTAAAGAGATACCTATAGGGCAGACAATAACTTATGGAACTGTTGGCTACATACTGCTTCTTATTTATAGAAATGATCCTATTTCTTATTCCGTCCTCACCTCCAATCTTCAATAGTAATGAAAGAAAAAAAACCCAAAACATTGAGGAATGATTGACATTCAGTACATATAAAATAATTACAACAGAAATATTGAACTGGCTACTTATGTAGGACACTAGGTGCTGAGAGAAATCAGTCAACAAACACTGGCTTGTTTTAAGATGTGTTATCATATGTAATGTATCTTATTGTATATAATATGTCTTCCTTTTAAGATGACTTGAATTTTCTGAAATAATTAAAATGGCTTTGTAGTGTTGTTACGCAGTTCCATATGAATAATGGTGTTGACGTCCCAGAACTTACAATGCCTACAGTATGACTTACATTATCATTTGTATCTGTAAAAGCTATAGCAGCATCTGTCTGCATAAATAAAGGCTTTTTCTCATACCATTAAGAAGCTATTTCACTCAGATTTTGTCTGAATAGGGCTTCTGCCGAGACAGCTGCAGGAATGTCGATAATAGCAAAACAGATATTGATTCATGGGATGGCTGCACTCACTCTCTGTCTTTACTGCTAAAGGAGCCATGAAAATTCAAGGGCACTGGAAGATCTATAGAAACTAAATTACTCAGACATTACTATTGTAAAACCTAGGAGGGAAAATCCCCTTCTTTAAAACCCAATTGCTTACTGTAGAAGGCTCGTTTAGTTAGAGGACTGATAACTCAGTACAGGACTTGTCATACAGCCAACCCCTTCCCACGTGCATTCTGTGCAGTGTTTAGGGGCTGCTCGGTCCACATCAGATATTCTGCCCTCTTTCATGTTGGTGTTGAATCAGTACAAACAAGAGAGAAGACCTGCACCACTGGCTACAAAAAGCAACTTTTCCCCAGGTGAAAGGCAGGAGTGTATTTCTTGGAGTTGCGTAACACTGCTGCCTTCCATGTACAGCTTTTTTTATAGGTTCCACATGGTGCTTAATTAAATATGATTTTGCTCTTTGAGGTGGTGGAGGAAGGACATGAAAAAAGTTTGCCCCTTAGGGAAGTGTATTTACAGACTTACTCACCTTTCTATATAAACTGCAGTATACTTGGGTGCATATTTTAAACATAAAATGGAGCTTGCTTCAGCATAGGGTAAGTGCTGACAGCCTCTAGAGCAGGTACTGCGCCTTCCTGTCTGCTGAGAAGTCACAAGGCCTGGGTTTTCCCCTATCTTATAACAAGACTGAGGGCTGACATTTACAAATGCCCTCAGAAAAGTCTGTGCTGCACCGAATTCTTTCAAGGCAATAAGAAAGGTAGACTGTGGCAATTTCTCCCTGTTCTTAAAACTAACCTATTCTTTATTCTCAAAGAGGTTTTTAAAAAGTTATTTGTACAGAAAGCAGAAATTACAGTGAGTACTGTTCTGTGCTGCCGCTGAATGAAACTGGGTGAGAAAATAATGGAAAGAGAGTAAGGCTATAATGTGAACTCTGCCTTTCTTCTGAGCGCACACTTTCTTAGATGAGTCTCTGTTTAAATAATTATAGGTTATGGGCAAGTTGATTACATTTTGATGTACAAGGGCTTCATGGATGTTTGTAATAAGCAGTGCTGTAGGTTAGATCCTCGGTAACGCCCACTGAGAGCACCTGACAAAGTCTTCAGTGGAACACGGGCTGTTTGTAAGCCCAGCTCATTTCTGTAGCATTTTGAACAAAGAAAATGTCTCAGTCCCAGACAATGAGTGCGTCCTGCAGGGGTGGTTCAAAATAAATGTAGGTGGACTACCTCAATAAATGCCGTTCTACCGATACTGCTTGAAACAGCACGGAGAAATACCAAGCAGCTCCCACCTCACAGCTGCAGAGTTCACATCAAGGGGATGTGCTTTTTTGCCTTCAATCTGGTGTTAAAGGTCAGGAACTGTTCTTCCTACAGTTCATCAAATAACTGTGATTTCACCTCTGGACAAAATTTGCTTTTTGAGGTGAGGCAAAATGATCTTTTTTTGGCTGTTGATCTGTTGCAGCAGCACAGACTGACCCCTGATTGTTTTCTGAGCCCTGCTGCTAACTCCCAACTCACCTTCATACAAGCCATTCTATAGCTTTTACTTTCATTAATGTTAATAGAGAAAAGCCCTCTGTTAAATTGTTCACGTTTACCTACTTAAATAATTGTTGAGAAAGAACTATGGGATTCTTAGTGGGAAAATGAGTATCTAAGGTGATGGAAGATTCTCTGCTGCTCCCTTTCAAGAGCACAATCCTCTTCTTTAGTGTCCTCTTATCTGCCTGAATTATATTTATCTACAGATTAACTGTTACAGTTAGACTCATAAGGAGGCCAAGAAGCTTCACACAATGGAGTGAGATACTTTTTTTTCCCAACAAAAAGGTATATATTATATTATAGTTATGTAATACAGGGGAACTCAGAATTTAATATGAGGGCAATGCAAAAAGCTCATATCAGAACAATTCATAACATTCTCAAAGAGGTCATTAAACTTAGATATTTTAATTGTGTGTACCTTGCATGGGTAGAATTTGCATGGGGTAGCTGGATGTGCTGCTACATTGATTCTGGTGTGAATGTATGAACCAATTCAGTGTCATATGCATGAGCAATGAGATGTAAAAGACAATCAGATATTAAAACATTGAAATCTTATATTCTTTGCATTAATAGGCAGTGACTCCTTTTGTGAATGAGCTGACAGCATGAAAATACCTCCTATTTTATATGACACAGTAGAAATAGTGTGTGAGCTCTAGAAAAGTGAACACTATTCTGAAAAAAGCTTCTTTGTGAAAATCATGTGGCACTGAAAGTAATAAAAGAGGAAAAGCAGTGCTAGGGTTACTAGAGAGACATCAAATCCTAGCAAAATACGGTGGGATATGTCTCTGTTGTACTGGACACTGTCTTCACAGTGACTATGCAATTAAACACTTGTCACTTCAGACCCTATCTCTGATCTCCCTTGTGCTGACAGCGTAGGATACAAGAAATATCATACTGTTTGGATTATTAAAATAATTGCTGTATTGGTATTTACTGTCTCACTCGTTAATACTATCCTGTTAAGTCCTTCTGGGGATGAGATCACAGATTTTTCTAAATAGCAGCTGCTTCATAGTTTGCTGAAATACCAGATTTTAGGGACAGGCGAAGAAGGCTGTTGATAAAAACAGATGGCCTTGTTGCTAACAATATACCTGAGCTTGCAAGCACTGACTGCTTGTGAAGGTGTGGGCAACCTTGTTGATTCAAGAAGTGCTAGGACTGTTCAGTGAGGTTTTTGGTTCTGAAAGGAAAGTTACTGCTGCAGTTCCTCTCTGGTGTTACTTGGAGTTAAATCCTGTCTACAAAGAAGAAAAACTTGGAGCTATACAAGTACTTTGTGTGGTTATTCCTTCTGTTCCTCTCTCTCAGTTTGATTACCCAAAAACTCTGCAATGAGAAACATAGGTATCAGCCTTATAAAACTGCAGAGAAACAGAAGTAATGAATAATGTGAAGTGTATTAATTGATAGCATTTGTCATTATGATTACTGACTGTATGAATTATGATCATGCTTTCTGTGAAGAATTTAGCACCGGTTGTCTTTTTGTACTGTCTCATTGCCTATGGGGTAGGTATCACTGACGAAGCGTGGCACCCTCTAATGTCTTTTGCACTACTTCTTCTCTATCTGAACAAGCTTTCATTATCACCAGTTCCTGAGTCATTATATGAGCAATCAAGTCAAATTATCTTGTGCACTGGCTCAGTTATCTGCTCATCTTTCAATTATTTACAAACACGAAATTACCAAGAAGCAGGCACTTAACTGGGCTAGGATTCAAAATGAGCAGGATGCTAATAGGATATGCTGGGGGAATGCTGTTGTTTTCTGTTTTGTTTTTCAGAACTGCATTCATGCTTTCCTGCTAGTTTTACATGTGCAGCTTTGGTATACGTGTATATGTATGCATAGTGATCACGATATGATATCAGATTAATTGTTCTTCTATACAAGCATCTGTAAGTTAGGACCATAACTACAATCATTATTTGCAAGTTTATTGAATTAGATCTGAAATGTACTTTTTAGTAATGGTTTTATTATTTCAGTGATTTTTTTTTCTTCACTGGAAGTTCTCAGATTCTTCCTTACTCTGTAAGCGCTGTTCTTTGTGTTCTTACATGAGATAATTTAATATGAAAAGCCATCAAACTCATGTCTGCCTCCTACAAATGGGTATATGCATGTATTTTCACAAATAGTCACTGTGTTGTGATTCCAAATCAAGATGAATATGAAATCGGTTAGCCTAATGTCAGCCTTAATCTTAACTTTCACTTATCATCCTTTAATAAGGAGCTCTTCTCAGTCTTGCTGGCAATCCTACTGATAAAATTAGGCTTTTTTCACTGCAGTTTAGCAGACTGAAACAAGGTTTTCATGTCTCTGTAGTGCGGTAGGAGAGATGGTGACTTATAGGCATGCTTTAGTTCCCCTTGGTGAATGCTACTTCACCTGTCCTTCGTAACTGTGGAGAAGACAGAGGGAGGATTCCTAACTGATCCCTTCCCTTCTGGCTTGGGTGAAATAACCACCAAAGGGAGCAGATTCCCTGCAGTATGATCCCGATATCACTGATGCTGCAGGTGCGCTGCTGCTGTATAATGTGTGGTTGGGCACTGTGTTTCCCTGTGTAGCAAAGCTCATAGGGAACCACAGCTTGGCCTCCAAATCTAAATGCTTGTTCCCTCTTTGAAGGGAGGGCATGGTATTACTGTCAGGAGGTTCAATACTGCCAACCTGCAAGCCATGAGAATGCCAGTATCTCTCATGAGACAAAGAAGGCAATTTTTCAAGCATCAAACAATAAACTGAAACTGCACAGTGTCAGCATATCCAGACTGTGCCTGCACTCCCCCATATTCCCAGTCTTCAGAATTGGGATCCCTGAAGCACCGTGTGAAAAGCAGCTAGCTGACAAGCACAGGGATACGCATTTTATTCTTTTGGTTTTAAAGCTTCAAGGAAAAGAAGCACATCTCTGCACTGCTGACGCTGAGCCAAGAGTCTCAGTCTGAGAGAACAATGATATTCGTAATCCCCTGCTAAATGCAGATAAGTTCTGTGTCTCTGGCTTCTGGAGACTGCTTCCCTGAGTCAGTGGAGTTCATTTACATTTTGGTGACATCTACAAGAATTTTGCCAACACAGCTTATTGCTGCAAACATTGTGTCAGTTCTGACATGTTTCTCTCCTGGGAGAATCCCCAGCACGGTTGTTCTCTTGAAGCAGAGGCACGTGGCCACTGCGCCAGCCCAACCTGCTCCTATCCTCACCTGGCACAGCACATGCCCTGAGTTTCCACCACTGCTTTTTATATACATAAATTCATATATTTTTACAAATTCTAGTTCAAATTAATCCAGCAGTCCTGGGGGCAGACAACTGGATCTACAGAAAACAAAAGTAATCCCTGCAGTTGCCCTGAGGTTTGTTATAAAGGCATGCTGAGCTCCCAGCAGAGAACCCAGCAAAGCCCACATAACTTTCATGACAGGTGCCGTGTTACAAAGCTGGTGAAAAGCTTCCTAGCACCTTAACACAGAACATGACCCAAGTTAGACCCTGAACTCCTCAGTCTTCCTTTCTCACACCATAAGCACATACATTTCTTTGGCCCTCCCAGCAGCAAATTGCAGCACAACTTCTGCTTCTCTCCTTGCAGAAAGGATGTCAGCAGCATTTAGTTCCTTTATAAGCAGCATTTACCAGTGCTGGGAATTACTGTTGTTTAAGAGTCTAACAGTGCTGAGTAAGACAGACAAAAAGAATATCGTTTACCACTCCATATTTTTATTTCTGCCCTGTTTATTGTATTTTATGCAATATGCATGTATTTGCCACTGGGCTGTCTGAAAAAAAGCCTGGCAGCTATAAAAAATATTGCAATGTAATGATCTGAACAAACCACTTCTGTTAGGCACTCATATGAAACCAACCAAATTATGTGTCATGACTTAAGACATATCTGAGTTGAAGATTTTTAGGAGGTTTTATGTCCCCTGGCCCTGCAAGACTTCTTCCACTTGCTCTCTCTTCTTCATCTTATTTTCACTTCTACTGCATATAGTGTTTCACATTTAACTAATGTTTTGTAAAGCTGCTGTGCCAGAAAGCTGGGTCCTACTATTTCCTGAGAAAGAGGTTGTGGACAAAGGAGTTGGGTCTCCATTCAGGAAGGTGTTTGTGTGCATAGTTCATGCACTTTAAATACCCCCTTGATTTTGTTCACACTAAACTCTCCAATTCAGAGTCTGCTGAAATGTGTGTTCAAAAACTGTGTCACTGATTTATGCATTTGTGCTATGGGAACGCTATTTGTCTAGCTGATGGGCTCTCTTTCTTGTCTTGTCTTTTTGAAAGCTTGTATTATGGAAGAATTATAATAGAATTTACCTACAGTTTTTAAAGCAGTCTATTTTGAAATTCACATTGTCTTTTCAAAGGAAAAGGCGCACTGAGACACCTCTGTAAGTAGATCAGTTCCTTGCCTGTTGGCAGGTTCACAGAGCAGCCTTTAGCGTATGACCTTGACAGAAACTGTCCTGTTAAACCTCGGCTTCTCTTCCAATAACAATGGCACCAGGAAAACATTTCAATATATTTCAAAATATAACAATATTACAGATAATTTTTCACTGTGAAACTGAACTAGCAAGTCTTCATATCCTATCAAATAATTCAGTGTTATTATCTCTATCTAGATACAGATTTGCTAGGAGATAGCGAAACAACACTTGTCTTCAGATGGAGAGTTTACAAGGACGTCTAATGGGATTGGAATGAGTAAAAACAAAAGGATATTTTCATTAGGTTAAAATTTAGTATTTCCATTGACTGTTATCTCTGCTACTTCAAGAGCTGTTGTGTTCATGTGAGAGTTGTTTAAAGAGTACCATGTCTCTCCTGAAATCTGCTTTTTCAACACGAGCTGTCTAAATTCAAAGATTGGTAGTATTAAAACATACTTTCTCCAGTAATCTCAGTAGTAAATTGTTAACTGCCTTAGCCCACTCCAAGCAGGGTTTTCTATAGGCAGGATTACCTATGTTACATTATATAAACCATCAATTAAAGCAATTTAGATCAATTGTGTTGCTTAATGGAAAGACAATCTGTGGAACTATCCGGGTAGATGAAGCTTTTAAAACAAACTTAGATCTGGCTCCTGTTAATATTAGCCTTAAGTAAAGTCATCATGGGGGAAAGTTGTCATAAGTTTTGCAAAGTAATAAAGAAGTATCAACTACATGACACAATTTCTTTGGTGCCAAAGGCTCCAGTCATGTAACCCATGGAAGTGGGAGCAGTGACTGCACTGTCTTTAGCTTCTGTGGGGCAGATCCCTTGGTTCCAATGAAAATGTATGTTTAAATCTGAAGCAGAATTTTAGTCTTTAATACTGCTTTCTCATGAGTTCACAAAAGCCTCTGCGTAGATAATTCAGCCTTTAAAAATACATATAGGTAATATGAGACGCAAAAAGACAGCTAAAAACTTGGTATGTGTGTGAGCTTCTATTCTAAGTAGCTGGCTGAAGGACTGGAGCTGAAGAGTAGGTGAGGCAAGTACATCTTAAGTGCCACAGGTCAGCACTATTTTGCTGAGTGTATTTTCTGAAGAAATATATGGTTAGCCTTTGAGCAAAGATTATACATTTGATTTCCTCTTATGGCAAGAGAAATATTAGCTTGTTTTCTCAACTGGAACAAATCTATGCATTGCTTCTCAGGGCAGCTTCACTTTAGTTCCTGCAGTACAATGCTTTTATTATGACAGCTGTGGTTCTACCTCTGATTCAAGGGGATTTAATGGCAAAAAATCACTGTCAATCAGTTTCAGAGAAGGGAGCGTAAGAAAGAGAAAGGGGGAGAAAGAGAATAAAGATGCAGGAATCCAGTTGATTCTGGCTCGCTGATACAGGAAGATTAGTCGAATATATTCGTACTTCAGATGCACTTGAAATAGTTCATGCTCTTTCCCATTAGGTTGAGTTCATGGTAACTGCACATTAAATAAAATACTTCTGTGTTAGTGTTTTGACTCCTAAATACTAAAATTAAGCTCCCAGACTATGCTATGAAAAGAACTACTTTGTCTCTGTGAGGTGAGGAACCATGGGAGGGTAGAAATATACCTTAATGTGGGAAAAACTACCAGAGCTCCCATTTCCGAGGTTCTGTTTACCTGCATAGCTTTTCTCTTATTTGTGTGGTGATGTCACTGGCACAGGAAGTCCCCGGTACAGACACTGCTGTATCTGATTTTATAAATGCTATTTTATTCCAACCGAATGCCTATGTAAGTGAATTCAGGATATTAAGTTAGGTGTTAATGGCACAGTGAACAGGAATCATTTCCTTTTCCTCTGTCATTAGTTTGCATCTGTGACTGATGCACTGCCAATGTTTAAAAAACAGATCTCACACTCTCTTTAGATTCTCACAAAGCCCAAACCTCCTGGGGTAAATGTGCATTCCCCTTGCCAGTGCTCACAGTGTGGGGCAATCCATTAACCCTTTCCTCACCTGCTCCCACTGCCCTGCCCTTCAGTGCCAGGCAGCAGTGCTCTGTTGGGCAGCAGGGGGCTGAAGCAACTGCCCCAGATCTAACCGTGCATCTTTCCATACAAGTTTCCTGTCGGTGCTGATCTTCTAACAGGCCCTGCTGTCATTCAGCAGGATCAGCACACAACATAGGTGCTTTGGCACCTGCCCTGTCTGAAACATTCCTTTGTCTGTAAGGTGCAGATGAAGTGACAGATGTTAGTGCCTTGCTGGATGACGCTGCTCTCACGTTCAGCTGTGAACTGAAAATCAGCCTTTCCATTGGAAAATAATGAATTTCTCCTCTAGGCAGTTTGTGATTTGTGAGATCTTCTGTAACCATTGCAAATCATCTGTTGGTTTTGTGGTTTTGAGCTCTTAAATCGGTACTGTGTTCAGAGCAAACCTGTGACTGTTTGACTGTTTTGCCAACTCTCACTGCAATAGCTTATTAGTGCTGAATTGACAGCTTTGCATTTAGAAAAATATGTTTTTACATGTATTAGAAAGTGCCGGTTGCCACTTATTTCTTACTCCATGCACAATTCTATGGAAAGGCAGAAAACAATGCATACTTCTGTCAGACAGGAGTTGCTGAAAGGTTTTCACATGATCCAGGCAAGATACAAGACCATCAGAACTGTTGTGCTCCCACAG
Organism: Bambusicola thoracicus; assembly: GCA_002909625.1. NCBI lineage: Eukaryota > Metazoa > Chordata > Aves > Galliformes > Phasianidae > Bambusicola > Bambusicola thoracicus. The sequence continues at coordinate 15,170 of PPHD01007702.1, forward strand.
ATCTTCCACCACTACTCCCCAACGCACTGCTGCAGAAAATCCCATGGCCAGCTCTAATCTCTGCTGTTAGTGTTAACAACTACAGCATGAGAAGCTGAGGTCTTGCCTACATTCAGGCCTTGTGTCTTCCTCTGCACGCTAACTGTAGTCCTTCTGTATGCTCAGTTATAAGCTCATAATCTCTCCATGCTCCACGGACCTGGAGCCTGCTCTGTTTAATGACTGTGATCAATTCTACAGAGTGCCTGTGTTGCATTAATGTTTGATCTCTGCTGCAAAGCCAGCTTGTGTGGCAAGCTTGATTGCACAGGCTGAGCAGTTGGAGCTGAGGATCTCCTGCCTGCACTTTGCCTTCACTTCAGCTCTGTCGTGGCCCCCTGCTCTGAATACCACTGGGGGATGCCATGTGCCAGGCTCACCCCAGTGCTTAATTGGTTTCTGTTCACGTTCTTGTGCTCAGAGCTGTCTGTGTGCTTTCTCTGTTTTAACTTCTGGTATTTCTGCAGAGTTGTGGCTGTGTTCTTCTGTGTACGGTGTTAACTCAAAAACCGAATTCAGCACATATTTCTGGCAAGTAATTAGTGGTAGCAGTATGTGACAGTCCCACTTGTAGCATGTGAATTAGAGATCTAGAAGTATTTGTACTCCTAGATGTTGCTAGAAACAAAATGGATATGTTAAAGAGAATATATCGGTTAAAGTTGTAGCTTGAAATTACCACATGAACATAACAAGAAAAAGTAGGAACACAAAAGGCTTAGAAGTTTGCTTGTAAATGGCTGCTGCTGGGATTACAACACACGTCTGTTCATCAGAAATCCTCCCAGTCATCTTTCAACTTTCGTGACATATCTGTGCTCCAAAAGAACTGGCTGAACCTCTTTGCAGCAGTCCCCCTACGACTGGCTAACTGCTCTGGGTATAGCTGACCTGATGTACTGCTTCCCTCTCCTCCGCTCCCCAGGTGTTGCTCTGATCAGCTGTTGTGGGTTTATTCACACTGCCATTTTGGAGTGCAGGGTGCCCAGCCAACCCTGCTCTGCAGAGCTGCCAGTGCCTAATTGGTTCTGGCAATGACGCCTGCCCTTTTTTAGGCTTTTTAATTTTATTTTCCCAACTGGCATTTCAGAGCAGCATCCTTCACAATACATTAGCTTAATGCATTTTGATCTGGACCAAACATTCCATTCCCACTACCGCTGATATTTGTTTACTATTCTACTTGCAATCAGCATGTAGCATAAATGATTTAGACGTAAGTAAATAAACCTATAAATATCCATCTCCTTGCAACAGCAAAACTAAACCAAATCTCCCATGTACAACAGTGTACTGCTACAAACAGATTCAGTGAAAAAATGGATTCACATTCATAGGAGTGTGCCCTGCTTTGGAGGGCAGGGTGACTCACTGGAGCACGTCAGCTGGATGGACATGTAGTCCCGGCCGCAGTCCTTCCTGTAGCGGCAGCGCAGCCAGTTGGAGAGGCAGAGCCCAGTGCCACACTGCAGTTCTTCCTTCTTACATGGCAGAATGCTTTGCTCATCTGCGAGGGGGAGAAACGAGTGGTGACTTTGTGTAACAGCTCCTTCCTGAGTAACACAGCTTTGTGGCGACTGAAAGTCAGTGCGCCTGCTTTTTAAAGTCCCGTGGGGGGATGGAAATGCTCTCTTCAATGTCAGATGTGAGAAGGGTCTGAGACCCAACCAAATACCTCCTACGTTGTTGTTGCAGATCATTTAAATAGTGCTGGAGATGGCTGAGCTCTGGGTGAAATACAACAAAGAAATAATGAGGCGTTCCAGAGCCTCGTGCATTACATATGTGCCCTGTCGACCAAAACAAAACATCTCATCTTTGCCCCAGCTTAATACACACAGATAGGAAGGGGGGGACATTTCTATCTTTCATATGTCTGAATTATGGCTTCTTAGCTGTAGATATAACCTTTCAACAACCCCCTACCAGTTTGACAGTTGTCCAGGAAAAGAGAGGAAAGAAAGTATATTTTTCACGGAAAGTATTCATGTTTGTTGTTTTTTTGTGGGTTTTTGTGGTTTTTTTTTGACATTTTGCTAGTGGTGTGATTGACCCTGGATTTTTGTAGTGGTAGATAAAAGGCAGCTTTTCTGACAAGTGCATCTGCTTGTGTAAGTGAGTGCTGATGTTTCGTTATACAGTTTTGTTGGGCCTTCAAATAATGAGGAACAGAAGTAGAACAGAAAGAAAACTTCATTAATGACAGAATAAAAAGTAATGGAAATTTGGCAAGGAAGACCTCTGGGCAGAAAAACTCAGAAATCACCTTTAAATCTCCTTAAGTACTACAGCTTTATTCAGGTTCCTTTGAATGAGCAATCTAAAACATTCCAAATACAGTCAAGTAAACCTTCAAACCCAACCTGAACACCACCAGCTCCTGAGAGCAAACAGGCAGAGGGCCAGTATTGCAGATGGGTACCCAATGGAACACCATCAATTCTTCCAAATCAGGTTTTTGTTAGCTCTCCAGTGCTTTTAATTCAGAGCTTTTTTTGTTAGCCTTCATAGCTGCAAAATCCTGCAGCTAGGAGTAATTGGTCACGATGTCCAATTCTCCACGCAGCTGCTCCAGTGGAAGATGTCAGTACCCCCAATGCATTTATAAGTATTGCCAGCACTGACAACATACTGTTACAGTAAATCTTTGATTGTATGCTTGTACCTGGCAGCTCTGCAATCTAGAAGCCAGCAATCAGATCATAGTGTTCTGTGCTATTGGAAAACCTTGCAATACGTTTCCCAAACAGCTGCTGTACTCAGTGGCATCTCAAGCAATCTTTGGGTGCCATAGAATACAGTTCCCTGCAGTGAAGGCTGTGGAGATTCCTGTCTGTGTTTCTCGAAGAGTGAAAACAGTATAGAAGCAGCAGCTGTGCAATCATTATTTTGTGGTACCAAACACTGTAGAAATGAAACGACTTTGTTAACTTCAGACTGTTTATGTTGTCATTGCAAATATGAAGAAGGCATACATCTGCAAGAAAATGATACCAATGAAAAAAAATTATTAACAAGTTCATTAAAGCAGTTGGTCCCAGTGTGCATCTCACGAACACAGTCAAATTTTCCATAAAGTCCACTTAGCTCATCAGCTGGTTTGAAGTTGCCCTGTTTATTGTAATCCTCTTAGAACTTGCTCCAGTTTATACTCTTTTGTATCTTTCTTGTTCTCTCTGTGTTAGTTGGACAACATTCTCCTACACCAATGCCTGCAATTTCATCCCTTCTCGATGTAAGATGTTTTTCTGCAGTTCAGTTCATGTGGCATCAAATGCCCATTTTACTTTTAACCACTTCACTGGTACTTTAAGGTGACTTACAAACAAACACCTCTCTGCTCTCATCCAGAAAGCAGTTTTTGAATTTTGTAGGCCACTTTGGGGTGCACTCCTCATGAAAATGCAAGAAAACCACCGCAACATTTTGTTTTCTTGAGGGAGAACTACCAGCATTGTAAACTATAAGAAACTTCATGGCAGATGCAATTCTTTGAGCTATAAAGCAGTGGAGGACAATAACAGTAAAAGAGTGTGTGTGTGCAGGCCTATTCCCAAAAGCTACATGTCCTAGGTATAGCAAGAGTAAATTATGCCTTTTGTGAACCCAGGCGATGCAAACATTCCAACTATTTCCAAGGGAAGCTGCAAAATGCCCACCCAAACTTGAGGACAAAAAATATGCAAATACTTTTTTTTAGGAATAAATGGAAGTTCAGGTCTCGTGGAGCAGTCGTGGAGGCAAAAATTCAGCCTTAGCACTGACTGAACAAATAGTAAAGTTTAAATTCTAGGTAATCACGTTTCTTTTGCAGAGTACAGATACAAACATCATCTTGGAATGTAATGCCTTTTCTCACAAATGAAACTGTGCTGGTAGAAGCTCAAACATGGTATTTTGTCTTTAAAGCACATTTTGCCTTGAGATAAAATAGACTTGAAAACAGTTTTTCATACGGCTGACAGGGAGCGAACAAAGTCTCCTCCAGAGAAATGCTTCCCAATTGTAAGCCGACCTGTTCCAACCCAGGCGTGCCAAGCCCTGGCGTGATGGCAGTTTCCAGGGGCTGTGTTCCAACTCAGTACGCGTTTGAATGAATTTATGAAGTTAACATTTGTACTTTAAGAACGTGAAAATGATCGTATCAAATTTAGGTTGAGGTGCAATCCTTTTAGAAAGTGTCCTTGTATGCACTTTTTGATTGTGTATTTTCCTTCAAACTGTCTGTGGCAAAACTGAAAGAAAAGAATCAGAAGTCATCAGGTGTACTGTAAGGGGCAGTGCAGTATGGAAAAAAACCCAATTTTTGTTCTCCATGTGTCTGTTTTGTGCTCTCCCTTTATGTTGTGACGGTTTCTGATTGGGGCTGAGGTGCAGTACTGTACAGCATGCACCCCAGCACACAATGGTTATGAATAGATAGTAATTGTTTTGTCAATCTGCTTTTGAATGACCTGTATTCTTTCCAAAAAAATGTCTGACTTTACAAGTTAATTTAGTATGAGGAGCTTGATTATTGATGTAGTTCAACATACATTTCAAATTATACTTAAAAGTCAGTCATCCTAAGTGGCGTGGAATTGTTTGCTTCTGCCAGCTCTCAGTTTGAAGCCCAAGTTCCAAAGCATCAGAAGACAGTTACTTCTAAGAAGAGCGCAAAAACTCATAATCTGTCTGTCTCCCAGTGTCATACAAGAGGTGTCTGGGCGTCTACTGCATTGAGCATCTAGCTCAAGTATGGTCGTTACACAGTAACAGAATGATGGACTGCCTGAGCTAATAGTGCTCAGCACCTCTAGAACATCTCCCCCTGCTCTTGTCTGAGATGCTTCCTAGTCCTAGTGATTTGATTGAATCTCTTTCAAATACTAAAGCATTACTACCATTTATTCAATAGGGAGCAAGGTTGGACTCTAATCTATGTACTTCCGCACAGTAGTTGCACAGGAATGAATTCTAGTCTGTTGTTCGCTTCACAAAATAATTAAATCAGGCATGGGAGGTAGGATGAGAAGAAGCTGCTGAAACCAAGGTACTTGGTCAGCAGCTACAGGGGAATGAATGATTTGGTGTTGTCAGCCTACATCCTCATAAGCACAGCTGGGAACTGTCAGGTTTGGTGAGAAACAGATACCTTCTTAGTGTGGAATCTGGTCTGATAAATTAAAACCATTCTTGATGTGAGTAATTGAGATGATACCAAGCCATCATAAAATGAATTCATGGAAAAAAGATACTGAGCAGGATATGACTTATTAGGGGAGAAGAATGAAGAATTCCAAGGTGTAGTTTTGGAGGCATTAGAACACCTTTTACTTCTCCACGTGCAGCCCATATCTCCTCACAGTTTTCCACTTCAGGCTTTAATGACTTCAAATGTGGAGGACAGAGGTTGGTGCTTTCATCCCCAACATTCTCAGGGCATCATGCAGTGGAATGCACTGCCTCTCTGGGACCATGGCTCACCACAAAGCTGCATTCTGAGAGCACATCCCCGAGCCTGGCTGTGGGTGCTTGCGTACAGAAAGCCACAGCATGAGCCCGTTTGTTCCTTCTTGGTTTGGTGAGATAATGCTGCTCAGGAGCACAGGTTTGAACATGGGAGTCTTAAGCCTGAATGTTAAACGCTCTGCATACTTCGTACTTCTGTTTGTCTTGATTCAGGCATCTGAATGAACGTTTTACAAACCTCTGGGCATTCTTTGTGCTCTGAGATGTAACAGCTGAGACCTTATCATCCAATACAGTTATCAGAAAGACGCACAAATCTTTAAATACATAATTATATAGTCACTTTCTAGCTGTGAAGTAGCCATATTCTTCAAATACCTGATATGTATGTATTGAATCATTGAAGATCTTTTAGCTGTCCTTAAAGTATGTTTCTTTCCCCTGTAAGGGACTCTGGGACCTCCTGGGGAGGAGGAGGAGGAGCCCAGCTTGTCCCTGCTCTGCTGTCTGCACCCTGCAGCATGGGGTCCTTCACTGACGGACTGCAAACGGTGGCTGCAGTTCTGACTGCTGGTTAATAACGATTAATACTTACAACCATCAATATTTTTTCATTCTTTTATCAAAGGACTTGGACATGCTCCTGTAGTTCCTTTCACACACGTGGCTTTCTCCTGAAGGACGGGCAGTGCCACAGGCAGAGCTGGCTCTTACTGTGTTCTATTTCAGAGAACTTCCACGTAATATGGAATAATATGGAATATGACCAAAGTCGGTCATAAAAAGAAGAGTGGAAGGAAGGCAAATATCTGTGTTTTATTTCAGTGATTGGAAGTGATTTTTTAGCCATGTAACATTAGCGAGTGCCAAAATGATACCGGTTTTGACTGATGCGCTCAATTTGTAGATCAGTTGCAGCCACTCTGTGTTAATTTGTTGTGGGAGAAAATGCTGAGCATTAAAGAATAATTATTGAAGTAGCTGTGCCTGAGGCCACGTTGTGTGGCTCTGTTTCAGGCAGTTCTCTCACCCATCTGTGTTTTGTCTGTGTGAAGATCCCAGTTTCTGTTAACTCCGTTGTTTCCTTGGTCGGGAAGAGATTTGCTTGTGCACAGATTGATGTTTATCAGCTACACTGTTCCTACAGCTGTACGCAGGTGGAAGGCATGCGTTAGTGCAGTTAAAACATAAGGAGAAACTACTTACAGAGGCTGGAGTTGCTGCCTATCCCAATGCGGATGGAGCTCGCAGAGATGAGAGGGAGATGGAAGAATAGAACTGTGGAGAGAAAGAAAAAGTCCTTAGTGGCCGCTGGGGTTTGCTTTGGAAGCAGCTGTCGGAGGAGACGCGGTGTGTCTGCGGGCACCGCTCTGCAGGGCAGCGTTACACATCTCAGATGCGGATGTGCGCTCAGATCGCGCTTGAATGGGGGCAGAAGAAACAAACAAAGCGTTGCTTTCTACTTCCAGGAATCCCCCCGGTTCGGGAAATGGTGCGAGGTATGGCATTAATGCCTCTTAGGTTCAAAGCGGTGTATAAACAGCACCGTGTTATGTAAATATGGTAATTGTTGTTGTAAGTCATTCCCGGCCACCGAGACGGGCAGTGCCGCTGTCAGACAGAGCCACCGCTTCCCGCTTTGTTTGAGCGCACCTTGAATGCACCCGGCACGTGCACGTGGCAGACCGGCTCGGAAGGAATTTATTGTCAAATCTAATACACGCTCTGCCCCTATGCATTTAAGCGTTAATATTTATAACTCGCGATTCAAAGATTTACACTCGGGCTCAACAAAATGCACGCGTGTAAGACGTGCCCTAAATCACAGCCGCTCCGCCCCCGCCGTTACCCGGAGGGGCCCGCGGGCAGCAGCACCTCCCGGCCCCTGCCCGCAGCGCCTTCTCCCTCCGGAGCCCCTCCGCGGGCACTTCTTTCGGGGCTTCCCTCAGCTCCAAGTTCCCGCGGCCGTCCCCGCCCCGGGCCCCGCCGCCCCCCGCCGCGGGGAGACTCCCGGCACGGCCCCGCCGCCCCCCGCCTTACCCCAGCCCGCGGCGGCGG
>PPHD01007703.1:0-22716 GCA_002909625.1 Bambusicola thoracicus
GGGGTGACCTCATTGCAGCCTTTCAGTACCTGAAGGGAGCCTATAAACAGGAAGGGAGTAAACTCTTTGAAAGGGTAGATAACAGCAGGACAAGGAGGAATGGTTTTAAGTTGAAAGAGGGAAGATTTAGGTTGGATGTTAGGGGGAAGTTCTTTACAAGGAGAGTGGTGAGGTGCTGGAACGGGCTGCCCAGAGAGGTTGTGGATGCACTGTCCCTGGAGGTGTTCAAGGCCAGGTTGGACGAGGCCCTGGGCAACCTGGTCTAGTAAATGGGGTGGTTGGTGGCCCTGCCCGGCAGGGGGGTTGGAGATTCATGATCCTTGAGTTCCCTTCCAACCCAGGCCATTCTGTGATCCTTGCAGTCCTACTTTGCTGTGCATTCTTCTTTCTGTGTACAAATGGAGCACAGGAGCTCCTGGCCATATTTGGAGGGTCCCTCATCATACCTCCTGACCCTTGCTCTGTGGACTGAGTTGCAGTGCATGTACCCCAGGAGCAGCTGTGAGAGGGTTTCCTTTGCAGGTCTCCCCCCGTCCATGTTTGCTTTCCCATGAGGTGATGGTGGGTTCGTAATCTCAGTGCTTTCATAGCTTCAAGCCCTAAGTGTGCACGCATTTGCAGTAATCCCTGCAGCAGTGCCCAGGTACGTCAGGCTTCTCTGGGCTGCTGATACGTACTGCACACAGAGCAGCCACATGAGTAGTAGTTACGGCTTCCCAGACATGGAGAAGGGGGTAACTAGTCACCTTATCTGCTTTTATTGCTTTTATAGAAGTCTTTGCTGAGCCTTGAATAATGCAGCCTCTGCACAAATGTTTTCAGATTGCTGATCTAATCACTCACTTTCTGTGCAAAGATCTCTACCGCCCTTTCCCAGCATCCACTCTTTCAGTGGCTGCTGAATTCCTGGTGATCTGTGTTGCAGGGACACGGGAAGGAAATGCTGTCCCTTCTCCCTCCAAGCTGTATCAGGGAAAATACTACTGAGTTGCATACTGGGGGATCTTCCAGCCAAAAGCGTCTGTCAAGTCACTGAGTGGTTTCCGTTGGCTCCATGCATGACATGGTTCCTGCAGCACTTGAGAGGCTGCTGCTCTGCTCAGGCACTGGCATGGCACTGTTCTGCCTTGGCATGTGTTGGGAAGTAAGTGGAATACAGTAAAAGTGGCATGCCAAATTCATCAGTAACTGGTGCTGGACATGGGCTAGCAGGTGCAAATGCATTTGCAATTTGGAACGTGGATGCGTGTGCAGAAAGCAGCTTGGGTAGCACTCACCCATGTGCTGAGCTCCTGGTCCACCTGCTGCTCCATAGGGTGGGGAAAGGGCCCACCTGGGCTCTGCTGGTGAGCAGCAGGACGCCTGGAGCTGCAAGCGCTCAGTAGCTCGGAGCTGCTCTCTGTTCCGTGGAGATGGGAGATTTGCAAAGCAGCCAAGCCTGAGTGAGGGCAGGACCAGCACTTGGACTGCAGAAAGAAAATTGGGTGGGAGCCAGATAAAAAAATGTCTCCTGAGACTGGCTGGGGAGTTGTTTTTTACTTCTAATATTTCCTGGTCCGTGCATTAGGAGAACTGGGTCAGCCGAGCCTGGAAAGTTGTTTCCTCAGCACTCAGTGATGCAGAACCAGTGCAGGAAAGTGGGAGAGAGTGTTTTGCTGGGACCTTGTATCATCACCAAGGCGTTGGGATAGGGGAAACCAAGCAGATACTGCCTGCACAGGGATGTGAGCTGTGTGAGTTTTGCAGTCCGCCACTTAGATTCTCTTTGGCTTCGCTTCAGGCGTGATGGCTGGATGTGCAATTTAGTAATGTGATTTTCCCATGTTTTATGGAGGTGATAGTACGACCAGGATCCACTGGGTTAGTCTGGACTGGATCCCTCTTGAGCTGGCTTAGCCAGGGCATTCATTTCTTCTCAGTTCGCACCTTCTGGAGATCCAGTTCTCGGTTTCGCGAGGCTGCTCCTTTAAGGCAAGCCACAGCCTTGGCCTCACTGGCTTGATTTCTAACATGTGTTGGCTACATGATCTTTAGTCAGGAAACAGCAGCCCTCCCGGGATGTGAAATCAGCGCACGCAGCTCAGAAAGGTCTTTGCTAACCTTTCTGGTATGCTCCCTCAAACATTTGTCTTTCGATTTGAACTGATCAATTCCTCTGCCGAGCCTTATGCAATCTTCTTCTGCACTGGATGGTACTCCCAGGACTCAATAGGAAGCTTGATGCTTCCAGCTGATGCACTGAATCAGTTCATCTTCCTGACCAGTCTGCCTCAACTATGTCGAGAATCCACATCTGTGTCGGGCTCAGTTCTGCCCTCAGGGAGCACCTCTGCTGGTGATAGGGAACGGCCCAGAAAAGACACGGTGGTTCACCTTATCCCTGGGGCAGTGTGCTGTTTTACCTTGTAGTAGAAACCTGGGAAACAGTGGACTGGCAGTGATGTGTCTCAGCCCTTCTGTGCCTCAGTTTCCATCTGCTCAACATAGGTTTTCAGAGGACCTGTGTGGCTGCCCACGTGCTTGAGATCTCTGGTAGGAAGATGCTTAGCTTGGGCAATGCTCTGGTGTATGTCCTTCCTATGGGATACTGCAGGGACATATTCCAACTGAGTACATTCAGACACAGGGAGGGAAGGCTGATTTGGATGCAGATTAAAGGCTGTGAGAAGACACACAAATAGCAGGATTGGTCTCAGGGAGCTCATTATATAGAAATAGTGCAAAGGAACAGATGCCAACAGGGAAATGCTGGGATGCTGATCCCTGCTCCTACAGCCAGTTTCAGGCTTTTCAAGAAGTGGTGTTTTTCCTTGCCATGTTTTCAAGCAGAAAGTCACCATTCCTCCATGCGGCATGGGCAGGAAAGAGCTGGAGATGGCTGTGGCAGACCTGCTGCTGACTGAACAAAGAGATGATTAAAGCCAGGCCTCTTATCTCCTCCACCCAGAATACCAGAGATTTTACAGCACATTTAACTTGCCCAAATTTCACCCGTGCCTTAGAGACAGACAAACAGGAGGAGGGGAGGGGGTAGGAGAAGGACACTTTGGGGTTTATCCCTTGATGCTGTGGCTGTGGGCTCACTAGGAGCAGGCACACAGCCCACAGGCAGGGTGTGTGCTGGGAGTTTTTGGGGTCACAGGGACATTACCGAAGAAAGGTCAGGGTAAGAGGCCAATGCAAGCAGATGCTCTTGGAAAAAAATAAAGCCTCAATTCAGAATGGAAGAGACTGAAGTGTTTTAGCCTGGGGCTGATGGCGCCCCTTTGCCCTCCCACACAAGAGCGAGTGTGGGAGCACATGGTTTGGCTGGCTTGGCTGTGCAGCCTCTGGCAGCTGCAAGCACCAAGGGAGGCACATCACCACAGGGCTGCACAGAGGTTCCCTGTGCTAGCAGGCGCAGGAAGGGGTAACTCGAGCAGACATTACTCAGCACCCAAACCACATGACTCAGCACCCAAGAAATGCTGGCTGACAATGCCAAAGTGGTGACACAGCAGTCTCTCTGCATGCAGTCCCTCTGTGGGACTGGCAGTCCCAATCTGCCTGAGACCTCTGTTGAACCAGCAGAAAATCTCCCCAGCCAACCCCAGAAGTTTTCACGATGGAGGGATCTGTGTCTGCGAGAGACATGCAGAGAAACGCTTCCTCAGCCATATCCCAAATGTCCTTCTGGAAAGGGAGTCTCAGCTCCTGGGGAGGGAGCAATGAGGCAAGCAGAACAGTACAAGTCTGTCTCAGAAGTGGTCGTAGAGGTTGTGCAGGAGAGCTGTGTCTGCCTAGTTGTTCAGATCACAACTGCTGATGCTGTCAGTAAGGCCTGTGGAAGGGTTTTTTTTTATAGTGAATATAAAGTCCTGTGCTGCCTGTGTTGAAAAGAGTGTGGCAGTGTACATACCGCAGCTTTGGCAGTTATCTAAATGGAGACTTGCTTTCTAGTTTTGTCCCAAACCCACCTGAGTCAGCACTGGACTGACCTCAGAGAGAGCAAAACCCCAAGGCCTCTGTGCTCCTCTTTCCAGCACACACGCAGACAGACACAGACATGCGCAGCATGTGCTTTCTCTGCGAGGCACGCGGCCCCTCTGTTGTGTTCTAGGGAATCTGGAGACACATGCAAACCATATGGAGGCTGCAGGGGGGACCAATTTCAGTGGTCGGAGCTGACTCAGAACTTCCCACCGCAGGCTCAGGACTTTTTCAGCCTTCTTCCCTCCCTATCCCCAGAACTATTGAGCTCCTTGAGAGGAGGCTCGTGTACATCCACTACCCACGGAGAGAGGCCCCTTCCCCTCATCAAGGCAGCTCACGGGACAGGGTGTACTCACAACCTAGCAGTACTTTTGTAGGAATATCCTTTTGGAAATCACTGGGTGCACTTCGCCTGTTCTGGCCAGTTTATTTGAAACCTCAGTTTCTAGATGCTGTGATGGAAAGCTGGTTTGTGTAGTTCCCTGCAAACTGGCAGGGTCTGGGTTGGCTCAGCTCAGCTTCTCTTCTCACACAGCATAACTCTCCCTGATTCAGCTGCAGGACCCATTTTTGCACCTCAAGGAAGGATGTTTCCATCTTAGGATGGCTGCTGTCCCCCCTGAATTGGGACACTGGGATGCTACGCCTGGCTCATTCTGGGCTGCAGAGAATAAAAGGGTTTTGCAACATCCTGGCAAAGCAGAACATAAAAAGAAAAGGAAAGAAAAAAAAAATAGGACAGCCTGAGCCCAGCCATGCAGCACCCAGCTGAGGTCTTGGAGCATCAGCTGCCCATGTGCGCCAGCCGTGTTTCCTGTCCACCACCTCCACATCCTACTTTCCCAGTTCTCATTCAGCACAGCTGTCTCTGCTCTTGCTTTCACAGTAGGAAGCGAAACCCAGGAACAGCACAGCAGAGGGCATTTGGGCAGCCCTTGTGCGCTGCCGCTCTTGTCTTCCTGCTCTACAGGATTGCATCCATGAAGATCTCTATGTGAAAGGAAGGCATCTTGTGGTGTAGGGAAAGGTGGTCGTATGTTTCGAGGTTCGGCTTTTGTGGCGTTAGCCAAATGTGGCACCAAGCTGTGTGCTAGGAGGAGACATGGCGGGTGGTTTCATTTCCGGTCTGACCAAAAGCACCTCCAGCCCCTTTTCCTTCAGAGCTGCGGGTTTGGGAAAGGCTGCTTCTGTGGTGCTTCTGTGGCGGGCAGCAGAGTTTCCGTGGAGTGGGGAGAGCAGATGATGAGTTTTCCTGATTATCTGAACTTGTAGTTATGCAGATCTAGCAAACAGCCCCGGCTCTGCCCGCTTACCCTGCTGGGGGTAAAACTGCACCTCCAAGCCTGGCCCAGAGGAGCAGCCAGCCCTTGCTGTGCCCTAGCAGTGGGTCAGATAGGCTTTTTCCATCTAGACAGCACACAGACAGGGACTCTATGTATAAAGACCCCAGACTTCCTCGTGACTGCTCCAGAAGTCCCTTGCCACGGCCAGGGCCGACTGGAGGCTTGCACAGGGTACCAGGATGCCACCTGCATCCCCCTTCCTGGCCCATGGAGAGGGCCTGGCTGCAGTGCCGCCGTCGGGCTGGGGCCTGGAGCAGGGCGGAGCAACTCGGCCGGGAGCATCCCCAGACCCTGGTGGGAAGGAAGTTGGGAAGGGAAGAAGGAAGGGAGGAAAGAAGGAAGGCCCGCTTCCTCCTCCTCGGCGCCGGGCTTCCGCATCTGAGCGGGCCGCTGTCTGACAGCCGGTCTCTGCGCTCCCTCTGGTGGCAGAGCCCGACGACACAAACTAGTGCGGACTGAACAAATTAGTGATGAAATGCTTAAACCCGTGCAGGAGCACGCGAAAGCCCCGCGGAGCCAATTCACTGCTGAACGTAATAGCGCCCAGCGTCTCCATGGGGCACTGCCAGACCCTTCAGACTTTGGCTTTGTCTCAGAAAGTGAGCCAGAGGTGAGAAGCGGCACAGGGCTGGAGGCCTTCTGGGCAGGCAAGTCCAGCAAAGGCCAGCAGTGGCTAGGGAACCCTCAAAGTGTGTCATTTAAAACCCTTACGGTATTGCAACTCAGTTTATTGCTTCTAAAATCTCCCACGAATTCCAGGAAAAGAACTGAATAGGAGCAGAGTGATTTTTTTAGCAGTTGCTGCAGATAATCCAAGAGGACAGAGCCTCAGGAGGTTGTTGTCTCCACTGCAGGGCAGTAAGGGCAGTATTTCCTGCCTCTCGCTTGCAAGCTTTCCACCCATGCCCTTTTATCTTACACATGTTAACAGAGATACTGAAATGCATTCTTCCAGACAGAAGCAGGTCCCAATGGAACTGAGCATAATCCTCCTTAGCACAGTACGGAATAAGTGAAGCTGGCTAATCTTTCCTGCGATCGTATGCTCAATTTGAGGGGTATATGCTGAATATACTAACTATAAGTAGTTATTTTCTAATGTGATTTGAAACGCCTCCCATGAATTTTGGATGAGATACATGACTCTTAAGTACTTGTCAGTAATCAGGTACTGTATTTTAACTTACTGATTATTTCTGAGTGAGCAAGGAATTGTCAGGAACATAAAATAGAAGAATTAATTAATTATTTTCCTACTTGTACTTGCTCAAATGTTTCTTTACCCTCCCCCCTTATAACGCTTCAGCAGTCTGTGTTTGTCATTTGCTAACAATAGGGTCACTCCAACATATTCCAGGCAGGGAATCATGTGCTGTATAAACAGGGCTACAACGTAGACGACAACAATCTTTTGATTTTGGATGGTTTCGAGGGTGGGACTTTCAAGAACAGCTATTCACGCTTCTTCCTTATAAGCAAGTAGTACATTTTTGAAGTGGTTGATTCTTTACAGTCTCAACCAAGACCTGACAATAATTCTTTCCTATTTGAACAGCACTTGCACTATGGTAGAAACACTTAATATTTGTAGGTATTTCCTGTGCATGCTCTGGGTCAACATCCTCCAAATTGATGTATGCTTTCAAAGGGGACCTGTTCACTCCCCTTAACTGGAACAACTTCTGTGATTCAGCAGTTATCTGTCTGATGGTGACAGTGATGTAAGTAAAACTCCCATTTGGAATTGGAAGTTTAGATAGAATTAAAATGGAGGTGATAAAATGATGTCATGAGCATTCAGATGGGTGAGTAGATACCCTACTGCGATCTGAGGGTTCATAAACAGGTGGTCTGTTTCAACAGAGTAATGTGGAAACAAAAAAGAAGCAAACAATTCTTTGATGCTATTTCATCAAACTTTTAGCACATAGGATTGTGCTTTCTTTGGGTCTGCACTGAACACTGCATAGAGTACAGATAGAATACAGAGCACAGAGTAACACTTCTGTTCATTTTGAAGGAGCATAAACTGTATCACGAGTGTGATTATATGGGCTGTTTTATCCATTCTGTTGCCTCAACAGCATAACTTATTGTATGTATGTACTCTTTTAAACTAAGGGTGACAGGATTGCTTTCTGTCTTTAGTGCACAAGCCCTACCTTATGCATTCATAGGCTATCGCCATCTCTGCCTGCGCTGTACAGTTACGACCCAATTAAGCCTCAATAACTGCACAGAGCAACTTATTTTTGATTATGATGATTATTTACGCTAACATAACTTGTGAAGTGAGTACATAAAATCCTGTCAATGTCCTTTGTGAAGAAAAATAATCTCTGAAGAACACACAGATAACTGGAATGATTGCTGCTTTCTAAGTAATTGCTGCAATTATTAGACATTTTCACAATGTTAAAATGGTTAAGAAGAGTCATGGCTAAAAGCCTTCTGTTTCTGTAGATACTAAACTCAAGGTTAAGAAAATGGGATGAGACATGATTTGTAATTGCATTTTAGAGTTTATACACGTAGCTGTGATTTAAAGTATATTACATTTGTTGGGTACTCATTTGTTTCCTGAGAATTGATAGTTTGACAGATGAAAGCAGAAAGAGGAAATAACATGAAAACAGATGAAGATTAAAAAAATAAATATCTCCAAACAAGAACAAAAAACTGCCTTTCAGGAGGAGCTCTCCCTCTCCAGTTACCTCACACTGATGACTTTTTGGGATAGCCAGATTCCATCAGCTCAGTATTTTTAGAATTCAAACTATATTAGTGTTCATTATTACTCTTCTTATTACCATGAGAAGAGTTCTGGGCGGATGGGTCTCTCACTGCCACCTCCCATCTATTTCAGGGTATTTGCTAAGAGTATTGGGTAAATACTGATCAACATCCAATGTGCAGTTCTTAAATTTCAATCTTTAGGATAACAAACAAAACCCATACTTACCTAGGGAAGTGAAATGCAGTAATACCAGCTGACAAGAAGTGCACTAATATTTTCCACAAGTTTGGCCTTTTACTTTGTCAAGTAGTGAGATTTTATGTCTATAAATGTAGATTTTATACATGTATTTATATAAAATAGACACACTCTATGTATGTGCATGTGTACATGTGCTATGTGCATGTATACGTGGAGGCATATGTACATATATCTAAGCACTTATTGTAATGAGTAAAATCTGACATTAGTGTCACAGAAAGAAAAGAAGTAGCTTGAGATAAAGCTCACTTTGAAGGCCGCAGATCTAATGGTACGTTTTCCTAACAGATATCCAACCAAAAAAACGACATACTGAAAGAAGAATCCCTCTGAAGAGGAAGTTTCGTTGAGTCAGAAGCATTTTGGGAAGTTAGACCAATGCTTGTGAAATGTTGTCTGGATGTTAGTAGTGCCCAGACCACAGTGATTTTCCTTTGCAAAGCAAGTCTGCTTCCTCAAAAGCATTTATAAAAGCTTTCTGAAGATTTAAGTGAAACTGTCTGGTTTAGTCCTGTGAGTTTGACTGATTTCCTTATTTCCCCAATCCAGAAAATGTTGTTTCTGTGGCAAAACTCTAATGAGTAAATTTATCTTGGATACAGAAAGACCTCAGCAATCTGTTTTCTACTGCCTTCATCTCTGTTCTTCCCCAGGCAAGAAATTTGATCAGTTTTTTTCATAGGTGGTTGACCAAAGGTGCTCCAGTCAGGGCAGGGATCTGAATTTGAATCTCTCATGTCCTGTGCAGTTGCTCAAATAGGAAAACACCTGGCCAAAGTAAGGCCTTCCTCTTTGACGTGAGCATTGTACCTTTAGTCTAAAAATTCTCTGTGAAAATATTAAGCCAGTACGTTTCCACAGAAGGTTACTGCTTTGGCAAGATTATGTTTATTCTAATCAGTTATACTAACTGTGGTGGTAAGAATTTGTTATTGTCATAAATATATCCTGGAAATACTGGGAAAAAAAAAAACACGTTTGTTATGCAAAGTATCACTAGTAAGACTATGATAACATGAGGTCTTTGCTGCTGTACTAAAGCATCATCTGATGGCTAAGTGGTCTGCAGCCCAGAAGCAGATAGGTGGCTTCCTGAGCTCTCCTGGCAGCAGTTTGCTTCGGAGACTGAGATATTCTGCATTAGATTTGTCAAGTTACAGCACAGGAAATATCTTCTTGCTTATTAGACCATATACTCATCTTGGATTCTTGGTTCAGAAGGACATATCTTCATAGCTGCAGCTGCTTGCTGAGTATAGGCTGACTGACGTAGGTAATTTTAGCACATTTTGGCACATTTTAGTACATTTCACATGGGACTAAAACTGTCTCCACTTTGAGAAATTTCTCTCACACCCTGGAGTGCAGTGCAAGTCCACAGCCCTGACACAGTTCTCTGAAAGGCAGACAAAACTTCCAGAACTGTAAGCTGTCTCTTAGCATCCTGTGAGTGACCCCAGAGCAGTGACTATGCAGGGGCGGTTACCTAATTGCGGAACCATTCATGCAAATTCTCATAGGATTAGCACCCACGTTTTAATAAGCATTCCAATCATTGTGTAGAACCACATTTGCCACCCTGCCCACTTCAAAAGCAGGTCACAATTAATCTTCACTTACAGAAGTTTTCTTCTGTATATGGCATTTCACACTGAACAATTAATTACTGGTACATGCTTATTCCATTAGGAGATCATTATTTTCTGAAGTAGTTGTGCAGTTTCCTTTGAAACTGCAGGAGAAAACTTCTGTTTTTCTGTGTAAGTGCATGTGTGTGTGTGTGCCTTTATTCCCATGCTTAATTCATTCCCCTATATCCATACAATATGAGTTTAGAAGATCTGTTTTTAAAGGTGTCTCTCTGATAAATAAGTTTCTCTCTGCTCAATATTTTTTCCTGTCAAGCAAGTTAAGTTTAACTCTCCTTTGCGTTAGAATAAAACGGTGATGGATATTGGTTTGCATAGATCTCGTGAGAAGCTGAAAAGATGATTTAATATTTTCTATTTGTGGTGGAGGAAAAGACTTAAAGAAAAATGACAGCATTCAAGATTTATTGCCTCTGCTAGACTGAAAATCGGCATGATTTTTGCTTTGATTTGGTTACTTTTCTTTGGTTTTGCTTGCTGCTTTTTATATGATCACCACTGAAGTTAAAAATAATTAAGTTAAAACTTCATTAAAATAGGTGACGTGATTTTCAGGCTCAGAAACTTCTGAATCAGTAAAAATTGGACTTATGATGGTCTGCAGTACAGATGCATATTCTCTTCTACTTCACTTAATTTACTGTCATCTTCATGTTTTTCTGTAGGGGGCAATAGGCAATAACAAATGCTTCCTCTCACGCTGTCTTTAAATGCAATCAGAAAAACTGCAGGCAAAATGCTGGTTTTACCAAGTCAGCTACAAGTCCAGAATGTGAATTATAGTCCTTTATTGTGGACCTTTATGCGTGTGAGATAAGAGATAACCTGCTATTAATCTAAAAAACTGGCTAAACATTTGTCCTGATTCTCCAAGCTGTTCAGATTTTCCTATATGAAAGTTCTCCTTTGGCACTTCAGTGGAGCCCTGTTTTCTGCATTGCTTAACACACGCACACACATACAGTGCATAAATTAAAGGAAGCCCACGGGCACACTGTAATGCAGATAATAAAGAAAAAAGAAGCAGCCATTTCATACCTCTAACAGACAATTCTATATAAAATGAGCATATTTCTTTCGAAATAAAACAGGCCCTGATCTGTGGAGGTATTTAAGAGCTGCGTGGATGTGGTGCCTTAGGGGTGTGGTTTAGTGGTGGACTTGGCAGTGTTAGGTTGATGGTTGTACTTGATGACCTTAAGAGTCTTTTCCAACCTAATTCTACGACTCTGTGACCTTTGCAGTGAGCCTGTGCAGACTTCACCTGCAAGTATAGATCTACTAACTCTCCAGGGGCCTAAAAGCTGTTGTGTTAAAAACAAAAACAAAGCAAAGCAAACAAAAAGCCAAAACAACAACAAAACACAACCAACCAAACAACAACAAAAAAAAAGCAACAGCAAGCAAAACAACCAACCAACCAAAAAGACCCAAATAAACCACCCTGAACCTGCCAAAGATTTATTTGACTGAATAATTCTGTTTTAAAATGGACAACATAGTTATCAGGGAGGGCAGAATAAAGTAGAAAAGAGTGATATAATGTCCTTCTTCTGCCCACACATCTGTGTGATGCAGATGTTTCAGCCCACTTGGTGGCTGCAGCTGTGCTGAGCACAGTGGCCATTCCCTTTGGCTGTCCTTTCCACCCCCCTCCCCCGTGGCTTCCCCTCCTCCTCCCCCAGCTTTTGCTGAGGCTGGCTCCTGCATTACCTAAGAGGCAGCATTATTTCCCTAAGCACAGAGCTCCCTAAATAGCTCCTTTACTCCTTCCAGTCCTGTTTGTTTTTCCCCTTGATCAGCATGATTGTCAGCAACCAACCTTTCTTTAATTAGCAATAGCAGTATCGAGACTTTTTGTATTTGAATAGCATTTGACATGATTTAGAATAGAATTCCTGCCAAAAAGCTATGCTGCTGCATCCTTAACTTTGCCCTTCTGTATGACCCAAGCAAAATCCCATGAAGGGAATCTTCCTCGATCTTTCTCTAGGTCTCACTGCACATAGCCAAGAGGATTTTATCTTTAGTGGTTGTGCATGGCATAAAGCATGAATATTAATAGGTGAGAAGAGGAAATGAAATTCAGATACAAGATTTTTCTTATTGGTGTTGATTGTTCCAAGTGAAAGTACAAAATACAAATATGAAGCTACTATAAACAATAAAACATAAAAGATAAAAAAGATGAAAGTGTATTACTAGGTTGTAGTACCAACAAACTGTATACATGAATTGAAACATCAGAAGTGACTTCAATTCCCATTCAAGCACGACGATGTCCTCTAGCACAGAAAGAAAGAAGTACCTAAATTTACAGATTGAAGTGGTTGTGCATTGGTGTCAGGAATATATTTAGAATGCAGTATTCCTTCGAGGCTACTTTTTGTGTCATACAGTATCAGATTCCAGTGTGTTACATGGGAAGCAGTATTTCTCTGTAGGGTTTCTTATGCCAGGATGCTCCTCAGCAGTTTATTAACATAATTCGTTGGCTTTCCATGCATTTAGTATTCACTCTTCAGGAAGTTTTTCTACCAAAGATTCTTTGCTGCCATCCACATCTCTGTATAGATACTGACTTCATATCCTTTTTACTTCATATTCTAGTTTGAGTGAGATGGGATCACTAAATTCTGCATACAGAAACAAGATCATCTCAAATCACCGGAAAGCAAATACGTTAATGCATTGTATTTGTAGCTTATTGAAATGAAAGAAAGACATTCATTATGAGCCTAATGTCCTTAAAAGGCAGTTTTAATATGTTTAGAGTTACTGCTCTCTAATCACCATGCGAATGCTCTTTGAAGAATCTCATAAATCTGCAGGAGATATAATTGTACTTTGCAACAAGGAGTCTTAAAGTAAGACTCTCTAGTATTAAAAAGAGGATACTTAATGTGGAAATCTTTATTCCTTACTTTCATTTGCTGCAAACCTGTTTAGTTTTGGGTAAGCACGCATTCTGCTGACCTTACCTTTACAGTGTATGATAGATCTATGACCCATGTAGGTGTCTGGAGAATATAACTCATGGCTATTGTAGCTGGATATTTCATCAGTAAGGCCCACATAAACATGTAGATAGATGTATGCTCAGATAACAGGCTGGCTGTATAAAAAGGCAACCACTTTATGTAAGAGCTGCTCCAAAAGTAATGGCTCCTATTTTATTATATCAGCCACTGACATCAAAGGTGGGTTTTGGTTGGATGAGAAGGTTGAACCTTCCCATCAATGTTCTGTTTCATTTTGTTGCCATGTGATAGATGGCAGCAGAGGGGCACTCTGACAAAGTGGTGTCTGACCTGGAAATGTGTATGAAGCAAAGGGGTGGAATTGAATTCTTCCATGTTGAAAAAATGGCTCCAATTGATTTTCATCAATGCTTGCTGAATGTTTATGGAGAACAAAGAGTGGATGTGAGCAGAGATGTGGTGGGTGGTGTATTTCAGCAGAGATGACAGTGATGCGAAAGGCAAGCCACGTTCTAGATGACTATGAACAGCTGTTGCAGGTTTTTATGAGTGTGGCATGAAGGCTGTTGTTCATTGCTGGTGAAAATGCATAGCTAATGGTGGTAGCTATGTTGGAAAAGAGTGTTTTGTGCTGAGAATTGGTTTTATCAGACAGTGTTATTGTGTTCTTTCTATCTGTTTTCATTTCTATGGGAATAAGTAGAAGGCATAACTTTTGGAGAGACCTGCATAATATTGGGTAATGTAACATTATTTGGAAGAATGTCTAGGATCACAAATTTTAATTTCTCTCTTCTGCGTAAATTAGGAATTCTTGAGAACAGTTGACTTCCAGCACTTTCAAAACACAAAAAGTGGAAGGTGAATATTCTGTATTTTTTTTTTTTACTTTGTAAAATAATGTGTCTAAATTGTAAAAGGCTCAGTGATTGCTCAAAGGTGTCATATTTTTTTCAAGTTGTTATTAATCTGCTGTTGAAAAACACGTTTTTGTTTTAATCCTTTTTGATTAAAAATGTTATAATTCTTAGATGAAGGTGCGGGCAGTTTCCTAATCACTAATGTAAGAAAATCGTTTCATTTCTTGTGTGACAGCCAGTACATCTATTTGGGTCATTCTGTTGCCAGTGCAATGTACCTATCTCCACAAAACAGCCTGGCAGCTGTTTCGTCATGTTTGTAACAAAAATTAGAAGAGTTTAGCATAAAAAGAGGTTTTAGTGCTGTTCTTCTCTCAATACCCTATTAGTCTGATATAAACTTCTAAGTCACAAAGTATTCCATTTCATACATAAGTCTTTCTACCTCCCATTTGAGTTCAGAGCCAACTTGCTCTGTGCAGCCATAAGGCATGCAGTCTAGTTTCCAGCCTTGATGAAAGGACAGGAGTGCTATAAGCTCAAGGCAAACAGTACACTTTACATGGTCTGCCTTGATCAGTCAAAGGTCCAAAGCTACACTGTATTGTTTTTCTCAGTTTCACCTCTTGACTGCAATGCCATGAGGTATCACCTTGGTACTTTCTTCTCAAATGTTCCAACTTTATGAAATGAAAGTATTACATCGTGTCTAGATTAACTGTGTCAGCTTGTACTTCTAGGTGTGAAAAGACTATGTTGTCAAAAGCATGGAGAAATACAATCCATTTAACCTAAAGGTGATGTGATCTTTAAAAGTAATGTGTAGCTCTGGGAGAACCAACAAACATTCCCCTGAAGTGTGTTTGTAATAGAAAATGAAGAGTCACAAAGTACTGACATACCTTACAACTAGGAATCAAAGCTCAGCAATTTACCCAGAAAACTTTTACATCTACAGCTGCAGTATACCTTGTTTTGACTAGCTCTTACATTCTGATAATCCTTCATGAAATGTCTGTTCTACTTCAAGCAACTTTTTTAACATGACATTGTTATCAGTGTTTTCATGGTGTACAGAATTAGGTTTTTTTCCATAAAGCCTGGTGTGTGAAATCATGAAACAGGTTCACGTATTACTTCTAGGTCTGATTACAAAACACATTTTTGGGTTGTTTCCAGGAGTTATGTTTATTAGATAGGATTGTCATCTATGAAACACTGAAGAATTTGCTGCTATAGGTGAATGTAAGAAGGGAGGAGTGAGGGAGGAGGGACCTGAGTCAAGGATTTGTAATTATTTTTCTGCAATGGGTCATGAGCAGTAATATCCATTAGAGTTCTTCCACATATGCTCACATCTACCAAAGAATATTGTCTCACGACGGACTTAATTATATCTTTAGACAAAGTTAGATGAAAAACTTATTTTGGTCATTTTAGAGCAACAGTCCAGATAAAAAAGTAAAACTGAAGTTGTGTCACCTTTAACATATATGAAACATAATATTTTTCCATGTAATATCTCCCTCATGAAAGATATCATTTGCCACATTTTATTTCAGAGTTCTTGGCATTTATCAGTTAATAGCATCAAAATTAGAAAAAAAAAATCTTTGGTTCTAAAGTGAAGAAAAAAATATCAATAAATAATGACAGGGAGATTATGGTTTCTGTTACTGAATATTAGAGAAATTCTTATATCAGAATTCTCAAGCAATAATGCTTTAAGAAATCAAACTCTTAATCCCCCACCAGGATTCACATTTTCTTAGTAAGATGCAAGTTCAAATTAGATAGATAATAACCCGTGTTCTGCTTCCCCTTATATCTGCATTAGATATGTATAATGTTCTGATTGTAAGGCCTTACAGAAGGCCCAGCTTTTTAAGGAACAGGGACTAATAATCTTGGAAAACATTTTCTTCAACTCCTGCTCCATATCATTTAGGAATTTTGGGGCTATGGTATAGATGGGCTTCTAACATGCCCTATTCCTCCATCCAGAAATGCTGCCAGATGGGATTAGAGGCCTTTGGTCATTTGCCCAGGATTCCTGAGTGATCCATAAAACACTCAGAGCAGTAACTAGTTCTGAGAGAACTGCAGATGTCCTGAAATCCCAGACAAATGGCCAATGATCATGTACAGATCAAAAGCATGTTGTGTGAATTAAAAATGTTCCCATGTGAGTTCTATATAATGTTGTAGCATACGTAGACCTTTAATATTCTGTTGCTGTAACAAAAAAATAAAATCAAACACATGGTCTGTTAAATAGGAAAAAAAGAAGGTACATTTCAGGAGCCACTTTTTGAGAGCTTGGCAGTAAAATAGAGCTGCATGTAAAAATACAAGAGTGCATTTTTAATTCCAAGAAGCGTTATTATTATATTCCATGCAATGGTATGGTTTCTGCTTATCTTTTCCTTAATTGGGTTTTAAAAGAAGCAAGTTGTATGTCTAAGAAAGAAAATCACTGCAGAAGGTTATGCAGGTATGAAAACAGCGTGTTGTAATTCACACAGGAACATTAGCAAGCTGAACATTTGTGCGCTACAGCTAAGCAGGAGCAGAGAGATGCAGCACTCTTCTTTCAGTGCACTGAAAACTTTCTGTAGAAGTACCTCTTCTGCCTCTTATTTCAGCTAGTGGAGGAAGGAAAAAAGAGCAGGTAGAGAGGCTGAACAAGATCTAGTGCCAAGCTGTATCAGAGAATACAATTTCTTGAATTTTTGAAATGCAAACGTATTTGTGTATGGTTCATACTTAGGGAGCACAGGCACTTTGTGTAGGCAAATTAGTTTTCTAAGTGACTCTCCAGACAGAAAATTCTTCATTATCATCTTCAGTGGTGCTCTGCCTAGTTTCTTTAACTCTCTCTAAAAAGCCTTTGGAGTTTGCAGAATCACAGAATGGTTGAGGTTGGAAAGGACTTCTGAAGATCATCTCATCCAAACCCGCTGCCAGGGCTTGATCGCTCTCCTACTAAAAAAAGTATTTCTTGATGTTCAGATAAAGCTTCTTGTGTTTCAGTTTGTGCCTCTTGTCTCTTATCTTGTCAGAAGGGACCACTGAAAAGTCTGTCCCCCTCTTCTTGGCGCAGTCCGTTCAGGTGTGTACTCACATTAATAATACACACAACCTCTCCCTAAGCTGAACAGTCCAGCTCTCTCAGCCCTTCTAGTCAGAGAGGAAATCCTCTTGTGGCCCTTTGTTGGGCTCTCTCCAGCATGACCATGGCTTTCTTATACTAGGGAGCCCAGCAGTGGAAATAGCACTCCGTGCATGGCTAGCATTTGCTGAGTAGAATGGAAGGAGCAGCTCTTCCAGCTTGCTGCCAGTACTTTGCAGAATGGATACTGTTAGCCTCCTTTGCAGCCAGGGCATACTGCTGGCTGATATTTAACTTGGTGTGCACTACCATCCCTTAGATTCTGCCAAGAAGTTTTCCACCTGAGTGGCCTTGTTGAGCTAACTGCACGGGGTTCCTCTCAGCCTGTTTCTGCAGCCTGTCAAGGTCCCTCTGGATGGCAGCAGCACGCTCTGGTATATCAGCTGCTTCTCCCCGTTTTGTGTCATCTGCAACCTTGCTGAAGGTAAATTCTGCCCCAACACTCAGATTGCTAATGAAGATGTTAATTAGGATTGGATTCCCACTAGCCCCTTCAGCCTGTTTTCAACCCACCTCGGTGAAAATTCTCCATATGAAAAGTATTCATTGTATTACTGATGATAGCATTTAGTAATTCTTTACAGAGCATCCCTTTGTTTCCCATAGTATTTCAGAATAAATGTAAATATGATCAAAAATTTTTTGCTGTTGCATATTGTGAATTCAAAGAGAAATCTCAGGGATTGATAAGTTCAATATTTATTCATTAAACAGCTTGTATCAAGTTTAGTCATTCCTTTTTTGAATCAGAAGTGAATGTGTTACTGTAAAAGGGAATGTGTTAGTGTAAAAGGGAACAAGGCAAAACACACTTTTGTTGTAGAAAGGAATTTCCTTTTGTTTTCTTGTATATATGACGTGATTTGTCTATAATCCCCTAAATTTTCTTGGCCAGATTCTCGGCTTATACTGAGTTCATGAAGGCAATTATAAAGTGACTTTGCTCAGCAGGTTATCTGACTACCAGACTGTCAAAGGTAGAGGTAATTTCCAAGGACATACCAATTTTCCCTTACTTTAATTTGCTCATTTAAAGAGTAGTGATATGATGGGCAGATGTATGGCAGATTAATTGCCTAATGACAACCAAAGTGGCTGCAGTTCAGTGATGTGAGAAGTGATCCTGATATAAAACCTGCACCAGCAGAACTGTAGACTTAAATGACCTAATGGGTCATTCTTATTTCTGATTCTGCCCAGAATAAAGTTATAGAACCAGTAAATCAATGTAATATCCTTCTAAAAGGGAAATGTTATAAATATAAATGATATTAATTGTATATTCTAAGTCCACAATTTAGAACTTGAAGTAGTTCTACTCTCTCTTGCAAGATATGTCTAAATGTCAGTAGTTTTCATTCAGTGCAATGAAAATCTCAATGGCTAATCCAATGGCTTTAGAATCACATGGTTATTCATTTAGCTGGAGATGCAGAAGATTATAGTTGGAGTGAAAGATCATAGTTTCCTTACCCTTTATTACGAGGTTTTGATTATGATCTGTTACATCATCATGGTTTCATTTCTCTAGGCTCTGATACTGTGTACACTTCTCATGACTGATTTCAAGTGAGAACAAAAGAAATTGACATACTTCTCCCTTCCATTTGCAATATTCCCATAAGGAAAGAACCGCTGCACAAAAATCACTGCTTTCTGCTTTAAAATTACGGAACACAGTTCTCACCATAATGATTCTTGCTGACATTTATTTATGGCAGAATAACTGTGATGGGGTGCCATCAAAATTACTGCTGTGGCTGTGGGTGAGACACACGCGAAATTTCTGCACCGTGCATTGGATAAGTAATGCAATCTATGTGCACATTTGTAGGAAGTGGCCAATAAAAAGTAATCCTTATACTGAAATGAAAGAGAATAGGAAACAGCCATGAGTTTTCAGCTTTAGCCAAAGCACTCCAATGTGATGTTCTGGTGCCTATTCACAGTAACTACTACTACAGCAACTCAAAGCACCTTCAGGGTGCAGATGGCTATGTTCAGAAAATGTGTTAACGTCATCTAACCAGAGGAGGAGAAAGAACCCATCCCTACAGTGAAGAGACAAGTCACGTGAGGATGAGACAAGTCATATGAATGTGAGAATATCACTTTCTGTGATGGTGTCAGAGACATTTGGTGAAATGAGCAGAGGGTGTTTCAACTCACAGAGAGAACTCACAGAGTTCAAAGTCCAAAAAAGTTTCTTGGTTTGGAAAGACAGTGCACAATAAAGTATTGTGTAAATTAGCAGTGCATCATTTTATTTGGACACTAATTTCCTTCCCAGCTCTGTCCAACAGAGTTTACCAAACGCTTCTTGACCCCTAAAGGTAAACAGGTGCATCACAAATGATACAACTCCACAATGTAATCAAAGTTCAGGTGGGAAATCCTTTACAGCAAGAGGCATTTCCCAATGCACTGCTATGACAACAGATGATTTTTAGATGAACTGATTGAATTTTCATTATTCAAAGCTAAACTGAACACTTGAACTTGTAGCAGTGAGTTTATAAATTGAACCCATTCTGAAGTATCCCAGGACCTGACGATACTCTTTGAAGGACACAGAAAGGGAATCTGTAATAAGCTTCCACCAAAACAGCCTTGCTGTCAAGTCAAAGGTAGAAATGACAGCTTCCCAAATGTACCGGCATAACTATGCTAAGAATCATGTATTTGATTCTACTCTAGAGGACAGAAAGAAGTTCTTGTTTTTCTGCCCTTACTCCTGGGTTTCCAGAGTTATATTTCTCCTTAGAACTCCTTGGGAATCCCTGAAATGAGAGTAAATTTTCGGAGACAAGAATGCTGTGATTTTCTATTTCATACCATGCTTTAGTACCTCGTTGTTCCTCTCAGTAGAGAATGTTGTGTGGAAATGCTTGTGTCCTCTTCAGCAGAATCATTTGTCTGCTTGACAACTATTCCCAACAGTTTTTTTTTTATCAACTTGGATAATATTTCTGAATTTCATCTTTGCTATGTGGAAGCACATTATAAATGTATGCTTTGAGATGAAAGATTCCTATTGACTTTACCAGATTTTCATTATATATTACATAATTTCTCTTCTATAAATGACTACTTCCCTTCCCCTTTGGTCTCAAGGGACCATTGCTGAATCCCTTCACCTTTTAGAACTCTAATATCTTTCAGTCTGGAGGAGAAAACATTAATAATGGAGTTGCGGAATTTTTTTTCTTAAACGTGAATGGAAACAACTAAAAAAATTTGTATTAAATACAATTGATTTCAGTCACCACATCTATAATTAACGTTAGATTATCAGTCTTCTGGTCATTGCTATTTTTCACTTATTTCTTTGCCTATAACTTTTCTGCCAGTGTGTGGCTTTCCATTTTCAAATCCAGTTTTGCTAATAGTATCACACACCACATATTTTGATTCATCCATTGAATAATGATTAAATAGACTTATCACTCATAAGCAACTACTTCAAAGTATCCATAATTCTTTACTATCTGACTCTGGAAGAATATGACATTCTGAATGTCATTTTTACTCTTCACATGATATTTAGCTACATTTCCTTCTAACTCTAATTTGAATTCTCTGTCATGTAAAATCTAACAGGAATGTAGGGAGGCTGTAGCAGAATCAAGAATTAAATTATTTCTTCCAAGCATACTGGTTAAGAACTATTATTATTATTATTATTATTATTATTATTATTATTATTATTTCACAGCATTTTGCTTTGCTACAATAGCAGTTTTTTGGAATAAAACTAAGCAAAAAAAATCTGCAACTGACTAGAGGTCCTATATAGAAACATATTTTTATTTTTTCCCAATTCCTAACCCTTTCAGTTTTTACTTACCCTTCTTTTTATTTTTCTATCCATCGACTCATACCATAAGCTCGATTGGTTCATGTAGGTAAGCAGAGCTGCCAGCATAAAGGACACTATTCCCAATCACAGTCTCTGGGCATTCCTGCAGTATAAATCATGACATTACAGGATTCTTCTCTCCCTTGACTTGTTGCCATCTCCAGACAATGGCTTATTATGAGTCCTGCAAACTGCAGAACAACCTAGGAAAACTATCAAAGCGCTAAGATGTTTTGACTGTAATCTCTTTGAGAGCTTTGTTTTATCAGCACTATGATCAGAGTGATCAGCGTCTCACATGCTGGCTACTATCCCAAGGAACCTAATCCCCCATTTCAACCCTTTTTAACTGGATTTTAATTAGGCCATGGTAATTTGTGTGTATGCATGCTCATATACACAAATTACCATCATACACACTCATGCTCACACACATACGCATACATACAAAGTTGTTTATTAAAAACATCATTTTTTTTTTCCGCTAACTAAGCAAGCAGCTTCCACATGGCTTTAACTTTAATTTCATGCTGGTAACACTGCACTACATATGCTCATTGCTTTATGTATCCTGAAGCCACACCACATGGATCAAACATACTGCCAGCCTTCAGCTCAGTAGAAAAGCTACACAGAGTAAAGACGATAAAAACAGCCTAAAGAAACTCTTCTGCTATTAAGGAAAGACAATACAAATGTAGGCAATAATGTTAATGAATGCTACTTGCATATTTTTTCGGTTGTATAAGTATTTCAATAATTGTATGTATGTATAATAAAATATCTTCCAAGATAGGATGGGACTGAGTAGAATTTTACGTCAGAGCTACATATAAAGTCACATTCTGAAAAGGTTCTTTTTCAGAGTGGAATTTTCGTAAGTGGTCGGGTTTTGTTCTTATTACAAATACGCTGCAATGCCAAGGTCTTGTGAAAGAGTCTGGTCAAAATTAGAAGTTTCAGTCTGGAAAGTTATTCCCGCATAGAAAATTATTTTAAAATATGTGTTTAAAAAAAGCATCACTTTTTTTCTTGAAGGACAACTTGTGATATTTTCTTCAGATGTCACAGTAAAGATTTTTATTTCCTTTACTCACTCCATCCAGGCAGGATACGTGTGGAACCCCTGAGGTGAGGAGCTACTTTCTGTGGGAGCTGCAGCATGGCTCAGGTATGTTGACAAGTGCTTCAAAGGAAGAGCAAGGTCATGGTTCATCTCATAGAAGCCTACATGGATGATTACTTTTGAATTTCTTCAATCTTGGTCATGAAAATACTTCAAAAAATTTGGTAGAGGGTGTAAGAAAGGGAGTAATGGCTTCCTTTTTCTTAATGCAGATACAGCAAGCTGTTGATTTAGCTCTTTGAAGACTGGGATTTGAGTAGAATAGAATAGCTGGAAAGGGACCTTCAAGGGTTGTCCAGTCCCACTGCCTGACCACTTCAGCTCATGCAACATAGCCACAGTAACAAGAAAGTCAATGGTTCTGTTTAAAAATGATTTTTTTTTTTTTTTTTTTTTTGAGGAGGCTATAGGTCATCCAGGCATCTGGATATCCAACCCCAGCTTTGGAAGAGCTACTGCTAGATGAGGACGATACTTTTGGAAGTTTCTGGATGTTTAACCTTCTTGAAAATCTGTCACTGTATACAGTTTTCCTGAGATTTCTGGAGGAACTCAACATGCTCCATGTGCAGTTGATCTGCCCCAGGTAAGTCAATGTGATTCGAGTAAAAAAAATAAATCATTTTTAAGGAAAAATATTTTATAAGGCAGTTTAAAAAAAGAGTTGTAGAAATCCTAACAAAAACAATGGTTCCCTGATTCTTGGTTGTTACTTATCTTAGAGTTTTTTTGTTTTTTTTTTTTTTTTTTTTTTTT
>PPHD01007704.1:3838-22716 GCA_002909625.1 Bambusicola thoracicus
TGTGTGTGTGTGTGTGTGTGTTTTGTTTTGTTTTAGGCATAGAGCTTTTAAGTTTTTGAGTGAGTTTGTTAAAATGATGAAAGGAAGGAGATAAACCCAAATGACAACTTCAGATGTCAGTGGAACTATTTATCTGTATTATGAAGACAGGTCTTACTGCTGTAAAGAGCACTGTTAATGGAATACTATTCTTATGTGTATCTTTTTAATTCAGACAGTAAAATTCCCAATGAAAACACTGATTTTCTGAAAAATAAAATGTCTTGAATACAGTATTTGTTTAGATAAGTATCTTTTTCTTCCTTCTAAATTTGACATTTACTATTTGCTGCTCAAGACCAGTTCTAGTTATATCACGCTTTACCCACTATTCATGAAGGCTAATGCAACATCCTTGTGCTATGAAGGAATTTTAATGTTATGTTTTCTGGGTTACTTGTAGAACACTTTTTTATCTTCAAAGAATTATAGTATTTACATGGAAAATGCCACCGGTTAAATTTTTATGTTAAAATTATTTTTGTCTTCTTTTTTCTGTAGAGAAACCCTAGAAATCTTTTTTCCCCAGATGATGTGATGTTCTCAAGATCCTTAAAAACATTTGTAGGGAATCAGGTAAATATTTGTATCAGCGAGGAGGCCTAGATCTACCTCAAGAGATCTACTTTTGAACAGAAGTGTTTCAAATATTTTGAATTTTCCATTTTTTAATCATTAAATAAAATAAAGGTGTGCAAATATTGTTTTAATTATGTATCTTTTTTACTGTTTTATCTTTGTCACATGAGGCAGACATGAAGACATTCTGTATATTTAACAGGAGGACTATAAAAGATCAGGACTTCGCTGGCTGTCTAGTTTCCTATAATCATGAAAATAAACATTTCAGGAGCTGACTGTGGATGTGGTATAACTGCTACAGAGAGGTTTTCTAGCATAATATACTGTACATAGTGAGATACAAGAGGAGATGAGAAAGAATGAAAAGGAATAGAACAATAATACTAATGACACCAACAAAGTCAATGATAATATGGTTCTTTTATGATACAGCTTATTTTTAATTTAATTAATTTAACGTAATACTTCTTGGTACACACAGCTTGGAAAAGTGATTTATTTTGTTGTAACATTATAGTTCTTTGCACTTCAGAGAAAATAGCAGAAAAATTCAGAAGCTGCCAGCAATGGGGCTCTGAGCAGCCTGGTCTAGTGGTTGGCAACCCTGCCCATGGCAGGGGGTTGAAGCTAGATGATTTTTGAGGTCCTTTTCAAGCCAGGCCATTCCATGATTCTATGAATGGCCAAATAACTGTGAGTTATAAAAGAAAAAAAAAAGTGTTGCATGTAAACAAATTTTTATAATTTCCTCAAAATTTTCCTTCAGAGTGTGAGTGACCTGTATGCATAAAGATAGGGAGTAATGCGGATAAAGGTATATAACAAATATCATTTGTTTCAGTGATAAGTATTCTCTTCGAACATATTCATATCAGCCACTGCTTTGACTTAGAAATAACCATTTTCTTATGTTTTGTTCAGATCCCTCATTTTAAAATTGGTTGGAAACAACTGCATCGGTTACATGGGCTGATAATGATAGGACAAGGGGGAATGATTTTAAACGAAGACAGGGAAGATTTAGGTTAGATACTGGGAGAGAGTTTTTCATTCAGAGGGTGGTGATGCACTGGAACAGCTTGCCCAAGGAGATTATTGATGCCTCATCTATGGAGGCATACAAGGCAGGGCTGGATGTGGTTCTAGGCAGCCTGATCTAGTGGTTGGCAACCCCCCACGGCAAGAGGGCTGAAACTGGATGATCATTATGTTCATTTTTAACTCAGGCTATTCTTGGATTCTATGGCTCATGTTCCAAATTCCTAGCAAATCTTACTCTACTAAATAAACAACAGTAACAAATGTTCATCTTTAAACTAAAGATCGTTTGATGGGGATGTGAGAAAATAAAATCTGAAGTTTTGGTTTTGACAAACATATATGAAAACAGTTTTTCTTCTGCAGAATTTTCCAAATTTTGGAAATCATAAATGCCCCCCCTTTTTTTTTTCCTTCTTGGAAAAGATAATGTACTTCTACTCAGTATATAGAATCATAGAATCACAGAATCACAATGTTTGGAAAAGACTTCCAAGATTACCCAGTCCAACTGTCCACCTATCACCAATGTTTTCCATTTAAGAAGAGATCAACCCCCACTTCACCACAAACTCCCTTCAGGTAATTGTAGAGAGTGATAAGGTCTCCCTGAGCTTCGTTTTCTCCAGACTAAACAATCCCAGTTCCATCAGCTACTTTCCATAAAACTTGTTCTCCAGGCCCCTCACCAGCTTTGTTGCCCTGAGTACAGGGTGACGATCACATGCCTGCTCCTGCTGACAAAACTAGTCCTGATACAAGCCAGGTTGCCATTGGCTTTCTAGGCCACCTGGGTCCACTGCTGGCTCATGTTCAGCCAAGTGCTGACCAACACCCCCGGATCCATTTCTTTCACACAGTCTTCCAGCCACTCTGTCCCAAGCCTGTAGAGTTGCCTGGGGCTGCCGTGACCAAAGCGTATGACCCAGCCCTTGGTCTTGTTGATCTTCATCCCACTGGCCTCAGCCCAGTGATCCAGCCTGTCCAGATCCCTATGCAGCACTCCTTCCTTCCATGTCCTCTTTCCGACCAACTTGGTGTCACTAGGTACAAACCTACTAAGGGTGTACTCAATACTTCCATTCAGGTCATCAACAAAGGTTTTGAAGAGGATATTGATTATTGACCCCTGAGGAACACCACTTGTGACCAGTCACCAGCTGGATTTAGTTTCATTCATCACCACACTCACGGCCTGGCTGTTCACTCAGTTCTTTACATAGCAAAATGTGTACCTGTCCAAGCCACAGGCTGCAGCTTCTTCAGGAGAATACTGTGGTAGACAGTGTCAAAGGCTTTGCTGAAGTCTAGGTAGGCTATGTCAGCAGCCTTTCCCTCATCCATCAGACAGGTCACTAGATTATAGGAGGAGATCAGGTTGGTCAAGCAGGACCTGCCTTTCATGAACCCATGCTCACTGGATCTGATTCCCTGGTTATCCCACACATGCCATCTGATCTCTCTCAACATGATCTGCTCCATAACCTTCCCCAGCACCGAGGTCAGGCTGATGGACTTGTAGTTCTCTGAGTAGTGCATGAAAAGTTTGTGAGCTGGTTTCACAAAGTTTTATTATTGATTTTGATTTTTCAAATCAAAACTGAAAGAAGTAAAAGCATGGATGTTCAACTTTTTGGCTTGCATAGGCTGCACTGAATGGAAAGGACTTGTTCTGGGTTATACAAACATACGCACACTGAAAGTAATGCCTCCTGTTTACTTTCAGGGAAACTACAACAGCTACAATGAACATAGTAGCTCTGTTTGGTATAGCAAAGTCTCAGCTCCAGAACCCAATTTTTCAATATAGTCACCACCGTTAGCTATGCATTTTCAACAATGATGAACAAGACCCTGCATGCTGTGTTCATCAAAATATGCTCCACTGGAGGTGACCAGCTATCACTGTCAGCACTGCTGAAACACACTAACCACCACCTCAGTGTGCTGACACCCACTGGTTGGTCTCCATGAATGTACAGCAAGTGTCAACGAATGTCAGTGGGTGCAATTTTCCCTGCACAGAGGAACTCAGTTCCACACCTTTGCTTCATACGCACTGTCATGTCAGATGTCATTCTGTCAGAATGCCCCTCTGCTGCCATCTGTCAACCAACGACAGAATGTAATGGAATATTGATGGGAAGGTTCAAGTTCTACTGCCATAATACCAACATCTTCTTCTGACATCATGTGCAAATATAATAAAACAGGAAGTATTACCCTTGGAGCAGTCCCCATAAAATATGTATTATCATTAGTGTTCATTAAGTAACAAAACTTCTTTGAACTGTCAATGTTTTTGTTAGAACATTAAAAAAGAGAGGGAGAGCAACAAAAACATAAAACTGATGGGCTATTTGACCCTGCTTTTGTCAAAATAGTTCATCAGTCTAGTTCAATGGCAGTTGTTACAATCCTTAGTGAGTTCTCATGGTGTTTTTCAGAGATTTCTGATGAAATTTTACTCTTCCCGTGCTTCATCTTTGACAGTAATTTTTCAAAATGTGTGTACTACCAAAAAGCAGTGACAAGAATACAGTGGGACTGTGAAAGGAGGAATATCTTTCTCTGTTAAGAGAGGGCTTTAAAAAGTCTGGTAGAGACTCGATCACGTTTGAGTTGAGTATCTGAGTGCAACTCAGTGCATTCCATTTCAAAATTTTCAGGTAATATTTTTATGTTCCCTGAAAATGGAGTCACACAAATAAATTGATGACTTTTTTTTTTCAATCTTGAAACCTGTTCTCAGATTCCTTTATCAAAACGTAAAGTACAGCTGTGTATTATTCACTACTCAGAGCACTGTATTCAGCAAATGTATCTAAATGCATACAATTATTTGCCATCACTTGAGTCAGCACTGCACTGCACCCTGTACCCTGGCTTCAGCCTGGACAGTGTCAATCATACATTGATGTTTGTCCATTGTTGAACAGTGGGTTCTCACCCAGGCAGGGCAAGGTCACTCAGCAGGACAGAGCTGCCACCATGATGGTGTTGGGCAGGGGGTGGACATGTGATGGGCTGTGCTGGGCTGTATGAGGCCCAGAGGGTGCAGGTTGGACAGGTCTCGGTTAAAGGTTGTGATCTGTTTCCAGCATTTTAAAGTAGGCTGGGAGCCTTTAGAACCAATTTTAGTTACTCCCTGTTCTTTCTACAATGGACTAGGTTCAAGTGGCAATCAAGTTGACAGTCTACATTGCAGTTACTTAAAACTATTATTTTCCTTCTTCACTATTTTTCTTTATTTGCTTATAGCCTAATACATAGTCTTTTCAAAGAAAGAGATCTCTCTAATGTGGAGCAGTAAAGTTTCTAATAAAAACAAGATAAAAACAACCTCATGCATCCAGAGGAACCTGTGATCAGTACAAGGTGAACGTTACAGACATCAAACTGAAATATTTTGCTTTCTTTGTTCAAAAGAAAGAAAAAAATACTGTGTGGCAAAGAATTGCACAGAATTACTGCGTCTCTGCTCACTTACAAGATACAGGGCCAGGCAATTACCTAGAAAGGCCCAGAGACATTCAGAAACAAAGTGTCACAGATTCCAGACAGACTTAATATAACACAATTGTATTTTGGGTTTTACTCATGAGCAAGTTTTGCCATATTCAGCCACTCTGAGAAAATTGCTGGTACCCAGTGGGAAAAAATGCATCAAGGTCTGTCCTGTAGGCTCAGCAGTGCCTGCAGAGAAGGTGAAGTCTCACCATTCAAACATTTTGAATTCAGACAACAAGCTAGCAAGTAAAGTTTAGCTGGCTATAAGCATAAGAACCAGCACATGATCAGTCAGGAAACCACCAGTTGTTTGTGTGTTGAAGGTCTGGGAATATTTTCAGAAAAACTGTGAGATCTGTCTTACTACTACAACCTCAGCAAGTCCAGCAACACACTCCACCCATTATGCAAAAGTTATTTGTTGAGTATTATCAGAGAGTCATGTGTTTACACACATAGGCTAAAATAAATGTTAATATCATGCTGAACAATTTCATTTAAATTTAGGTGTGTAACACCAACAAAGAAATTGTTGATGTTTGTTGAAGTGTAAATACAGTTACTATGATCAGTATGACTAAAAAGTCTCTCTTCTCCCATGAAGCACATGATAGAACTAGAGGGAACGGCCTCAAGTACCACCAGAGGAGGTTCAGACTGGGCAGTAGGAAAAATTTCTTCTCCAAAAGTGTGGTCAGGTGCTGGAAAGGGCTGCCCAGGGACGTGGGGGAGTCATCATCCCTGAAGGTGTTCAAGAGATGTTTAGGTGGGGTCTTGGGGGACATGTTGTAATGGGAAATATTGGTGATAGGTGGACTGTTGGACAGGATGATCTTAGAGGTCTTTTCCAACTTGTTTACCAACAAGTGATTCTATGACTTAACTTACTTTGAAATTAACTTGATATTTAAAAGCTGTACAATCAACATATATAAAATCAGCAAAGTGGCACAGTTAGGCTGATATTTTACAGGTCCTAACTAGAAGAATTATCATGGTGGAAAGGGATAATTGAAAATAAATGAAAATGCTTACCCATGTCCTAGGCTTGCAGGAAAACTCTGAAGGGAGTGATCTCCAGAAAAAAGATCCTTCCCCAGTGGCAGTCAGCCCTTAAATGTTGCCTAGGAGATATGCAGCCAGGCTCCACCCCTTCCGGTCACACAGGTGAATTGCCTTCACCTGTACTCCTGTGGCTGATGCAGTGCTTGCCTCAGGTGATCAACCAGTGACTCAACAGTTCGCATACAAAAGCTAAACTCCGACATTTCGTTTTCAACTGTGCTGACAAATGAAAAAGAAGAAAATAGGAAAACATTTAGGATGAAATGTTGTTTGGAAGCACTCTTTGTTAACTCTTTCTCAGTTACAAGTTTCAAGTTAAAATTCACTTGCAAATTAAAATATATTTATCATGACTTTCAACACTGCAAACAACCTGACATCTTTTAGCAGAGTATTCTGCTATTTCCATCATGACTAGTGATAAAACATTCAATAGATAGACCTCAGGAAACATATCATTATTCATGCAGAATTTTATCTGTCCCCCTTGCTGACTACTGGCTGCAGAGACATTTAAAACAGCAGTAGAAATCCTGGGAAACTCAGAAAATCCATTTGCATTTACCAGCTACTTTATTTGCAATTTATTTATTTGATGGTTCAAAGTTATAAAAAACCTGTACATGATGCTGAATGGCAAAGTTAGGGGTATTTATTTGGTACTACTGCAGGAGCCAGTTATTACCCTCAGAATAAAGAGCCGTAGTATAACTCTCGAATGTTCCAAGAATGTCAGGTTGAAATGCAAATTAATGGAGAGTATTATTTACTTTTTAAGTTCAGGCTGCGACTTGAAACTGCAGGAAAATTCTACTTGATGAACAGTAGAATGATTTAATGAATGATTTGTGTAAAGGTATTTGGGAGATCATTGTCACAGAAGGAAATGGTAAATTCTCTCCTCTACAGGAAGTAAAATATTTTTTTCTACAATCTTTTTGAGGTATATTTACAAAACACCTCTATGAGAAGACACAATTGATCTTTGTATGCTTATTAAGTGTGGCATTCTGAGCTTTTCTGTCTTTGTAAGTCAACACTTACCACCTTTAGAGCTGTCAGATGAACTGTGTCTGTCAAATGCATGGTTGTGTGTACATTACAGCAGGCTATCTGTTGGTATAGCTGCCTTCGGTTAGGTCAGGCTGTTGCAGCAGGATGCATTACTAATATCCTGTTAGACTTATATTGCTATGGGTGCACCACAAAATAAAAGTATACAGATCTCAACTTCCTCTTGAGTTCATCAGAAATACTAAGTGCATGAAAGCAGGTCCTTATAGACACAAAATTAGGAATGGAAGAATTCCTCTAGGCAACAGCAGTGATTGCCTCCGATTCCTCATTTAATTATTTTTATTGTAGCACATTACCCTTTTTCAATGTCAAATGTTTTGCTGTGTGTGGTTTTTAATCAGTATTCCTTCTATATTTTGTGTTTCCTTATTCAACTCAACTATTTACACTAGAAAATACAATCAGAATGCATTATTTGGGAATTGAATAATAGTTCTCCAGTAGTTTATCCTATCAGTGTTGTTATTATGTAATGAATTTTTTTGTGTATTGTAACAACATAAAGAGTTCTATTGTGCAAACAAGGAAATGTCAAAGAACTTGATTTTAGATTATGTTGCACTTTATCAACTGCAATGATATTATAAGAAGTTTTATTGTCATAGTAAAAAACCTGAAATTGTGATTTTGTTCTTATAATGACTGATAAAGTGAAGAGATGAAATTCAAGTATTTATATTAACTGTTTCTTGCAGGTTGAATGATTGCTCATTCTTGGACTTCAGAGAAAACTACATATTCATATTAACAGAAGTCAGCATCTACCATTTTCTTGTAAATTGTGTTTTGGACATTAAACACAACTTAAGAGATTAGAATATATTCTACAAAAATGTTACTTTATTTATTATTTGAATGACAGTGATGCAGGATAAATATGTAATAAGAATATAATTTACTTTTCTGTGTTTTCAAAGCTATTTGAACCATATTACTACAATAAAAATTCTAATATTCATTGCTGGCCTTGCTTTTATTCATCCACAGATTATTTCAAAGAATAAAGAACTTGTCTTGTAGAAGTCAAAAAAGAATGGATCATGCCAAATCTTTTCAGTTAATTCCTATAAAATGCAGACTCTTTTGGCAATTCCAAACTGCCAGATTCATCATCTCCTTTTCCCCCTCAGTAAACATACACAGAAATTGCACTCTTCTATGGGTAAGAATTCAGAATAGCATGATGTAATTCTCCATGCTAAAGTTTTCATAGTAGAATTACAGTCTAGGCTAATTAATGACCAGCAGCAGAGAGCTCGAGGGATGTAGTGTAATAATTCTCATGATAACCTTCACTTTACTTCACTCTTTATTTGCATTATTCCTTCAGTCTCTCATCTTAATTGTATTTTTACTGAGAACTGTTGAGTCTATCATTAAAATGTGATGGTTTACAGAAGGACTTTGGAAAGGCTTAAACTTAATTGATGTCCAAACCATCTTAGTCTACAAATCAGTAACAAAAGGTATTTTTCCTCCCTTTTGCTAACACAGCAGATATATAAGAAAAACATCACCTCTGGAACAGAAGCGACTGACTTTCATGTTTTCATCACCAAAAACAGCAGCTCTTTTCTGCTGGCCTTTTCTATTTACACCACACACATGGCAACCTATGGCTTTCATTTCCTTGAACATAAACAGAAGATTCAGTGTCTCCCTACTGAAGTTGATGAATTGAATGATAAGACACTTATATATACCCCCTTAATTCAAAAGCCTAATGACGCGATTGTACTTACAGACTTCTGAAAAAAAAAATGCATTAAAAATAATTTTAGATTAGAATGAAAAATAGAGGATTGGTGAAATAATACTTAGCTACTTGAAATAAATAACCTTTTCACTTGAAGCCTTAAGACAAGCTAGATACAGTAAATTCAGTGCTAGTTAAAACTAGGTTTTCCTTTAACTAAAAGATAATTGAAATGACTAAGGCATTGGGGTACAATGTTTGGAACTGGAAGAGAATGTTTAATGAGATGTCAGACAGATATTTCCAGGTGGATGCCTTTCTCATTAAAAAAAAATTAGAAAATGTGAAAATTTCAGATGAAGGCCATTTTTGATACTTAATTCACATAGGAATATAACACTGCAGAAAAATGTTCAGGGAAGTCGCCACGGTGTCAGAAACCAGCCTGTTCCACCTAGATCACCTGAAAGATTTGAAAGTTGGCTCTGTCCAGTTCTATCAGGCCAAGCAATCATTTTTTTGTATGTTTTAATTTTTAATTCTATTTTGAAGGTAAATAACTGAAGGACCTGCAGTAATCTGCATACTTCGCTGTTGCTTTTGTTGTAATGCCTTGAGATGAGAATTTTATACATGTATGAACTATATTGGGTTGCTAAGAGAACAGAGAAAGAAATCCTCCCTCAGTCTGTGTATGTGTGACACCAACCCACATGATATCCCAGTCGCCAAGTTGGAGAAAAATGGATGTGATGGATGGACCACTCACTGGATAAGGAACTGGCTGGGTGGCTGCAGTCACAGTGTTGTGGTCAATGGCTCAGTGTCCAGGTGAAGACAGGTGACAAGTGGCGTTCCTCAGGGATCAGTGCTGGAACAGCTATTATTTAACTTCTTTTTGGGTGACATGGACGATGGGATTGAGTGCACCCTCAGCAAGTTTGCAGACAATACCAAGCTGAGTGATGCGGTTGACACTCTAGAGTGTTATAGTGCTAAGGGTAATCTGGCTAGACTTTGGTGGCACCTCCAAGTGTGGAGAACCATCATATCCACCACTGTCTAGCTGTCCCCACAGAGCGCTGTACCTGTTTGTAGGGGCAGCTGGGGAGCTAGGGGAATTTCTGGGCACCTGCATCACTGAGCAGTGACCTTTTGCCATTGTCCCCTGCCCCCTAGTTCATCACCACTGTTGCAAGGGAAGGACAGAATAGGGGGTTCATTGCAACAGGAACACTGCTTTCTGGTTCCCCCCGTTACCTGTTTGCAAGGTGGTAGGGGGTGATGTACTTCATGTGGAGCCTCAGCTGTCTGCCCAAATCTCCGAGCCTTTAGGGACTGGCACCACCCATCAGTCTTCTTCCCACACTCACTATTACTCCTCAGCTTCTCCACCTCCTCCTTCAGGTCAACCACAAGGCTGGGTAAGTCATTTAGCTTGTACAGTATCATAGAGTAGCTCAGGTTGGAAAGGACCCTAAAGATCATCAGAAAAGACCTGAAAGATCATCAGGAAAATACTTTAAAGATCATCACATTATGCATTTAATTTTTCAAGATGACAGTCAAAACTGCTAAAGAATGATTAAGTTTACAAATGTTCTCCAGTCACTGTTTCCTGTCATCATAAAAGCAGTTCAAATTCCAAAAGGATTTGCCTCTTTTTCACTTTGATATTAGTAGAACAGAAAATGGATTTAAACTAACTTGATCATCAATGAAAATTCTGCAAAAAAAAAAAAAAAAAGACAAAAGGAAAACAAATATATCAGATTTAAATTTCTGGGCAACTAATGTGTGACATTTTATCTTGATTTTCAAAAATGAACCTTTGAAGTTCTCACCAACCTCAGGTGAAGTTGTGGTTGGTTAGCAGTTCTACAGGCTTGGGTTTGTAGCTTAAACGTAAAAGTGGCTGTTGGGGAGATTTTTCTTTTACATGCAAACTGCCAAGCAACTCTTAACCCATCTGCTTGGGATTACCATATTTAATAGGCATTCATGTTTCTGCTTGGTGTTTCACAAAACTTATGCTCATTGATTTACTGAACTTAAAAGGCAGTATTTGAGACTTTTTATCTATTTTTACCCATTGCTGTCAGTGTTGTGTAAACGTTTCTACAGCTGGCAGTACTTATATAGTTATGTAAACTGTGGCTAAGCTCTGTTTCCCAAGCTGAAGTTCCAAAGAGGATGACAAAATTGGTGCAAAAAGGAAAGGAAAAATATTCAAAAGAATAGCCTCCTTCTTTCCTGGTATAACTCAGTTTGATTTTCTGAATACCATAAACATTTTTATACAGATCTCCTGATGCAGACTGAAATCTTCATACAAACCAGTTGCGTGCTATTGGTTTCTACAGGTGGCAACCTATACAGCTTTCAGGGACAAACTTGGCTATACACTATGGCTGTATGTCAGAAACCCTCATACTTGTCCCAAGAATGAGGTCCTATAAATGAAAAAGGGAAAATCAGAGCTTGTATCTTCTAATCCAGGAATTTACTTATTTGTTTTTCAAAACTAAACCTTCAGGAAGGATAATGCCCTCAGAGGTAATCCTACAATCTGTTGAACATCAAATACATTTCAGTTTTTCTACTTGCTGCATGTATTCCACTTGTTTTTAGTGCCTAATCACACACACAAATTTTGAAGCAATTTTTAATTTGCTATTACATTTAAACTTCTTTGGTATTTCAACTACAGAACAATAAGGTTATCATGTAAGTTAACAATATTGTCATTTGAGTTAGGCAAACTTTTCAGATGAACTCTGTTAGACTGTTGCAGGCTTCAGCATGTATCTTTGCATTTGATACTGACCTTGCATTTACATTGGTTTTTGTGCAATTGTGCAAACACAAGAAATACTATATTTGAGGGATGAAAGCTGGGTTTAAACATTTTATTTGCTCTACAAGGTTCAGAACGGTAGTCTTATATATGAAGAGCTTACAAATACATGGCAATCTCCTGCTTAATTTATAAACATTAACCACCATAATTTCAAAGGAATTCTAAAAACATAGCTTAAATATATTCCTGAAACTTGAAAAAAAAAAGTGAGAAAAAGGTCACAAGTAACTTTCTGCTTCATATATCAGTCACTGCTGGAATTGCTCTCTCTTCTTCTACCTTTTATTTATTTATTTATTCCCATCTGGATGCATTACCATCTTACCTGGGTAGACTTCAGGGCTGATTAAGATGCCTCCACAGAATTTTGTGTCGGTTATTAAGAAGCCAGTTATAACTTCTACCCTAGACATAGCAGGTTCTGTTGCACAAAATAGTGAAAGTTTGAAAAATGAAATCACTGTAAATGTAGAAGCACATGAACTGGTTTATAATTCAGCTTCTCCAGAACAAAGTACCAAGGTAAGCAGAAAAAAAAATGTTTTGAGGGAAGTTACTGATGAGTACTGGTGAGACCGAAGTCTTGGTCACCTCAGTCCTACAAATCTAAGATCAAGATTTTGAGAATCTTTATTTTCCATGTCCTTACTTTCTTCATATGTTTGGAGCCTTCATCACAGTCACCTGCAGCAGGGAGGGATGGGGGCTCAGGTTGGACTATACATATCTGACTACTGTTTTCCTCAAGATACCTGAACATGGGCAAGTTCTCATCATGAACTGTGGTGGAAATAAAAGCATACAGCATCTGCAGCTACATTGTACACTGTAAAGCCAGCATGGTTCACTTTATTTATTATTTATCTTACAGGGTATTAATTAATTTACTCCTTTAAGAGCATATTATTATTGTTGTTGTAAGCTATGCAAACAGCCTAATATTTTTGTTACAATTCTCTATCTGTAGTTATTTCAGGGTATCAATAAAGTAATTGCTTGAACTAAACTTTCATCCTAGTGTTCACTGCAGACTGAAATTTCTTAAGAGAATCTTCAACCAAATAGAACCTTTCCAGTATGCAAATCCTGGAGAAAGGAAGTGAAAAGAGATTTTATTAGCCTTAATTGCTGGGGACCTCCTGAAATTTTCACCAGCTTTTGTATTCACTGAATAATATCTACTGTGTGCTTTGCCACAACAGGTAGTCTAGTGGAAAAATAAGTGATCATTTTCCTAAAAAATCTCTTTCAAAATGTTCCTGAAGGAATAGAGGATAAAGCTGATGGAGAATTCTAACTCTAGCACTTACC
The DNA here is from genome assembly GCA_002909625.1 of Bambusicola thoracicus. Lineage (NCBI taxonomy): Eukaryota > Metazoa > Chordata > Aves > Galliformes > Phasianidae > Bambusicola > Bambusicola thoracicus. The sequence goes on from PPHD01007704.1 coordinate 17,017, forward strand.
AATTTATGGACATGTGATTTTGCAGCCTTAAAGTAATTTTAACAGACACTATTTGACATGGATGTGAGATAAACTGTAACACATTTTGTGTCAATAACATGAAAATGAATATTTTTTTTCTAAAATGTATTTGATAGTGAAAGCTAAAACTCTAACACTAGCTCATGCTCACACATATTAGAACAGTACAAACTGAACAAAAATTGCTCTCAAATAAGCAGCCCTAACTACTATATACCATAATTTAAGTCTAAGCGTAAGCAGCACACATCTTGCCTGTAATTTTAAAAATTACTAATAAGAACACAATTTTTTTTTTCTTATTGTCACGCAGGACTAATTCTTGCAACCAAAACTGCAAAAAAGAAAAATGCAAAAAGCTAAATTTGTCCACAGGGTCCTGAGTAGAGTGAGCTCAGGACATATTGCACTTTACAACGTCCAAAATGAATGCTGTAGTTTGATACCTGCTTCTTTTCATTGTGACTGTGGTTCATGCAACTTTTGTGTATAGATCTGCTGCCCATTTTCCAACTCAGTCAATCATAATGGAAATGTGTAAGGGAAATACTTTGATAAAATAAACTCCATAGACCTGTAGTAAAATTCCTCCCAAAAGAGCAGGTTGTACACATGTGCATATGTTGTTTTTCTAGAGATTATGGACGCACTCTCAATGGACAGTAGGATTGTGCAGATTCAGGTATGTTGAGAGGAAATGCAAAGATGGAAGGAGAAGTGCAAGACTTCATGATTTGTAATATATTCTCTCTGTTACTTCTTTTTTTCCTTTTATCTTAGAAAGGTTGTTTTACTGGTTGCTGAGATCTAAGATGTACATCCTTTTGGAGGCTGTAAGGCTAATAGTAATAATGGCATGAAGAATTTAAAGCAATTTATACTGAAAAAGACTGGGGGTGTTTTCTCTGGCTGTAGTGTTCTATTCTGAAGAAGGAGTAATAGTGTACAAGAATTTACCAATTTATCATAAGTTTGACCCTTTACTGATCAGAGATTATGAATCACACCACTTTATTCTTCTGCTGTTAAAATAAATAAATAAATAACAGAATAGAGGAATAGAGGAGTTTTCATCCTGAATTAGACATCTTTCTTCCCCTAAAGGGGGATATTTCTAATTGAGTAAGAAATTGCAAAGAATCTCCCAGAAGATTTCTACGATAAAACTGTAGAAGAGTTTTATGCCTCCCCACAAAAAAAAAACCAAGTGACCTCTCCTAAAGGTCACTTTTTTCTTTCTTTTTTCAGGAAAACCAACATTCCTCTCATAAAGCAAGGGAACAGAACAGCCACTTGCTTCAAACTTATCTCTGGATGGTCAACTTACTGCAGCAAGGTTTGCTACTGAATACTGAAGTATGGAATAGGACAAGCGACAAAAATAACCACTCCTGCCTCAGCCAACATACCCCTGTTCCAGTCTTACAAATGAAACAACATTATGCTAGAATATCGTACAGTTATGGAATGCCACAGCAGTTACACATCTAGGTTTTGGTCTTGACTGGTCAGAGTATACACATATGCTAAACGGTCATAAAAAGTAATTCCACATGAATAATCTTGTTGTCTGTGTGACTGCTTTTGCAGTTCCTTGTATGTGAAAATATGTGCAGAATTGCTGTCCTTGAGCAGCACCTAACAGAGCTGGTATTTTGTGTTTGACACTGTCTAGCTTAAGGAGACTTCAGGCCATACGACATTAACTCAGGTTTTGTCTTTTACTGAGAAAACAGTCATTTCTACAGCACAGAAGTGGTAAATATAATTCATCTGGATTCAGTAAATTAAGAATTATGTGGGATTTGATTAATCTAAGAATTTTAAGAGCCAGAAAACACTAACTCATTAAGTAAATAGGAGAGTGCAATGAGTTGTGCTGAAAGGGGAAATACTCAGCCAAAAAGAAAATGTACAGTGGAAAGGAATTTTTTCTGGAAACATATTCCATAGATAAATTGTTGTGTTTGTTTGTTTTTTTTTTTTTTTAATTCATTACAAGATCATCAGTAAATGTGAAGTCAAAATAATTTACTGTTGCCCAAGTTGGTGGATGTTGATGATCCAAAAGATGACCCAGATATTATTTAAGGGTTAGGGAAGTCTGAGGATGGGAACCATGGGAAAAACTCAACAGCGCATAAATATGAATTCATACATTCAATATCTGTTAATAAGAGTTTTCACTCTTTTGAACAGTGACCGCTTGAGAAAAGGAACAGAACGGTAGCCTACTATCTGTTATACAGTAAGACATTAAGAAGAACTTTCATTTTAGGAAGCATTCTTGTGTTTGTGAATCCAAACTAGGTGCAGTGGTCACTGGAGATCTTCTCCCTCATGCTTCCCAATAGTCGATATAAAAAAACTGGGATGGTGGAAGGAAAATGTGGAAAGAGGACAATGACAAAGGAAGATTACATTTTGACATAAGCAATTCATGAGTTGTTTTTTGTTTTGTTTTGTTTTGTTCTAATCAGCATGACCTCTGGAATAAGCTGAGTGTAGTGTGCCTGAGTCTAACAAACTTCTGTTTAGAACTTTCACTCTCATCTATGGAATTCTACTCAACTTTAGCTGTTGTTCTGTCATGGCTGCAGCCAAAGGACACTCAAAAGCCTTTCATGAACAGACAGATGAAACAGGCAGTTATAATATCTGGCTGCTGTGCTCACCCTGTCTTTGCTGCTAAACAAAAGGTCTCCATACAAGATCATTGTATAATGACCCACAGTTCAGTTGTAAATACATTTTCAATGTTTCTATCCCAGTGCAGAACAAAGAGGAGTGTCCCAATTCAGGTCAACACTTTGAAACATTATTTCAGGAGAAAAATAATTTTTGTCATCAGTTGTCTAAGCATCCCTGTTTCATTGGAAGCAATTTCCTGATATGTTTGACAATGGCCTGGGTGTCAAATGCCCATCATTTCTCTCTTTAATCTTAATCACTGATCTCTGCTTTGAGCTCTGTTGTATTTCTGCACACTCAGTATTATGTGAATGAATCCTGTTCTGCTTGTTCTTCAAACCTATACTCTTATAGTGTTCAAAGCCTTGCTTTTTCAGTGGTGCTAGCAAGCACTTAAAATTTGAAGCACAAAATAACAGAAGACAAGCTGGGTTGGGAACTGGAAAGTTGATTGGTCTGCTTTTCCATAAAGAGATAAATTTTCAAACTGGTCTACATAGTTAAGAACCTCACAAGAATGCAAAATCAACTTAAAGGCTCATAACTAATGTACTTTCACTGATATTTTCTCCATGGAATTTATATTTTGATTCTGAAGCTGTCAACATTCTGTATTTATTCTTATCTCTGTGCTGAATTTTAGGATTTGTACTACTTCATGCTAAATTACAGAATATTTTAGAATATTACAGTATAAAATTTTAGAATATTTTAGAGGAGAGTAGAGTGGAGTAGAGTAGAGTGGACTAGACTAGACTAGACTAGACTAGACTAGTCTAGACTAGACTAGAATAGAACAGAACACTTCAGTTCAGTTGAACAGGACCTTCAGAGATCATCTAGTCCAACTGCCTGACCATTTCAGGTCTAACCAAAAGTTAAAACATATTATTAAGGAATTATCCAAATTTTTAGATTTTAGAGTGTTAATGTAATATATAACTCAAAATCTTGGCCTGTCTCTTCTCCTTGAAAAAATCCTACCTCTTTGGCGCATTCCAGCTCTGCCTTCATTCTCCTGAGTTCTTGTTATCATGTGTATATTCCTCCTCAAATTTACAAGTACATACACAGAGACTAGTCACTGGAGATTGCAATACATGGTCCAAAAATAATTAGCTGTATTTATTTCATTTCCAAAAGTGATTGCTGAATGTTTTATATCATGCTGGTGTAAGCATTAGCACAAGAAAATGTATTTGCCAGTGCCACATTTCTAGTATCAGCTAAGTCTTTGCAACTACAGTGTTAAAATAAAGTATTTGGAAAGTATATCCTACAGGGTTTCTAAGTTGGGAAACATACAGATAGATTTTCTTGTCAAATTCTAACACTAACATAACAGCACATTAACAAGGTACTTTATAGGAATATACGGCAAGTTTACCGAGCAAAATAGTTCGATTTAGGAACAGCAGTACCTTTCATTATAACCCTCACACTTCCCCTGTTCTGAGTGTTTTGCGTACTTTCACTTACTCTCTTCCTGGACTTCCAGAACATATCTGCATCTTCCCATGGCTATGATCCAACCCCTTTTCCACCTCTGGTGGGAAATTCCTAATAGCTGATGACTAGTTTCTTTGGAATTAATTAGAATTTTCTTCCTTTAAACACAGACCTGCATTTGTAATACATTGCATTACAGGCATCATTGTGTGGTTTCAAACTTCTCACATGGGGCTACCTCAGTGTGTCACCAACTAAGGCAGAATACAATGGACACCCTGAGCAAACAGCTCACTCACCTCCACTTCTGCTCACTCCTCTCAAATCCATCAAGTCAAGGTATTTACTTCTGTTTCTTCTCAACTGGCATTTTCTGACCCACTAGAACTTATTCTAGTTTTGCAAAAGCTTATCAACTGCTATGATATAAAATAAATGAAATATTGTTTGGAAAAGACTGCGTTCTGGCTTCTCTGTAGCTGTGCTTCTGTTGGAAAATAGAAATGGGGAGCTTTAGAGAAGGCATTTTCCTTCCTTCCTTTCTTTCTTTCCCTCATTTGGCTGGTCAAAGCAGTAAAGCTTCTGACTTCCATTTTCAATTGAGATTTATTTTGTTTAACTGTTGTTAAAAACAAATAGATTTGGTGAGGAAAAAAGCTTTTTGACAATTGATGCTGTCTCCCATAGCATCCTCATGATGAAGCTGAGGAAGGGTGGAATAGATGAGAGGATGGTGAGGTGGGTTGAGAACTGGCTGACTGGCCAAGCTCAGAAGGTTGTGATCAGTGTGTCAACAGTTTGCGGGCTGGTTCGGCCGAGTTCCATGACTAACTGGGTGGAGGGATTTTGCAAAATCCACACCTCTGGAAAAGAGAAAGAGGGGACACCAAAGTAATTAAAAACAGCAGGAACGATCTGAGGAGAAACAAACTAATTTACTAAATATGGTATTGGCATGCAAGATAACACACTATAATAAAAAATAATTAGAATTGAAGCAAATAAATCAAATATAATGACAGAGTATCTGAAAGCTGCAGGCCTTACAGTAGTGCTCAGGCAACACGTGTGGTCGGGATGAGAGCTGAGAGAGGAAAAAAAAATCAGGTGATTTTGCCAGAGGTTCTATCTCCTCTCTGTCTGCAAAGCCCCCTGGGATACATAGTTCTTCTTATCTTCCAGACAGGTGCCCGGAACTGGAGTATTAACTCTTTAACTCCCAGCACTACGTGACGTTACGATGTGGAATATCAGTAATCAAAAATCATAAAACCATGACACAGTGGTACAGAGTCCAGCTGGAAGTCTGTATTTAGCCTTGTTCCTCAGGGGTCAGTACTGGGTCCAGTCTTGTTCAACATCTTCACAAATGACCTTGCTGAGGGGATAGTGTCCACCCTCAGTTTGCTGATGATGCAAAGCTGAGAGGAATGACTGACACACCAGAAGTCTGTGCTGCCATTCAACAAGACCTGGACAGACTGGACAGTTGGGCAGAGAGGAACCAGATGATGTTTAACAAAAGCAAGTGTAGAGTCT
>PPHD01007705.1:0-12001 GCA_002909625.1 Bambusicola thoracicus
TCAACCCAGGCCATTCTGTGATTCTATGATTCAGAAGAGGGTCACAAAGATTATCAGAGAGCTGGAGCACCTCCCCTACAAGGACAAGCTGAGATTGCTGGGGCTGTTCAGCCTGGAGAAGAAAAGGCTCCAGGGGGACCTTAAAGCCACCTTCTTGCTCCTGAATGGGGCCTTACAGGAAAGATGGAGAGGGAGTTTTTATAAGGGCATTTAGTGACAGGACCAGGGAAAATGGCTTTAAACTGGAAGAAGGTAAATTTAGACTAGGAATTAAGAAGAAATTCTTTACTGTGAGAGTGGTGAGACACTGGAACATGTTGCCCAGTGAGGTTGTGGATGCCCCCTCCCTGGAAGCATTCAAGGCCAGGCTGGATGGGGCATTGAGCAACCTGGTCTAGTGGGAGGTGTCCCCCCCTACAGCAGGGGGATTGGAACTAGATTATCTTTTAAGGTCCCTTCCAACTCAAACCATTCTATGACTCTGTGATTCTATGAGTGGCTTCAGGCTAGTTCCCAGGTCCAACTTTACACATTTAATATGGGTCAGTGGATCATCTAATCCTTTCTGTTATGCTATTCAGGAAGCAAAACAGACTCATTTCCCAAAAATGGCTTAGGAAATATCATACATACTGCCACAAGCACTCATTCCTGAGAAAGTGAAATCCCCAGGTTCTTCTTTGCTCTTTCAGCCATCAAGGGAATGCAGAGGAGAGAAAAGCCATTCCAGAAATGGGCCATAAGAACAACTTTTAGATGGACAAGGAAAGCTGTCCCTGGATGGATTTATTCCACATATATAAATAAACATCTAAGTTTTCTAAGCTTGGGAGAGTGCATAGAGCTGAAGACCTTCAGTCTCAATTCATAAACTATGAAAATAAATGCAAAGTTCCTCACTAACACCAGAGAGAATTAGCTCAGATCTCATTTTTTTATCTCCAGGAGCATAACCTGACACAACATTTTCCTACCTGGTCTTGCTTTCTTCTGGTTTTCATTTTCTTTCAGTACATGCCTAACAAAAATCCATGGGTAGCTAAGCAGTTACTCTTGATCACTAAAGTCAGATGAGACAAATCCCACCTGGAGATATTCAATGATCCGTTGAGCAGGAGGAGCCGAGGCTCAGCACTCCCCACTCCCAATGCCTCACCTCCTGCTCCACGTCACCCACCATTTGGTTTATCACCTCGAGCTCATCCTGTCAGCACTGAACACACTTTGCTTCAGCTCCTCCTGACATCAAGGGTCATTACCCAAGCTCTCTCTCACTTCCACATCCCCTACCTTTGTTCCGCCAGCTATGACTGCCTCAGCATCATGCCTGAAAATTTCCACTTAATAACTGTGAGAGCTTTTCCCCAGCTTTGCGTTTCAAACCACTGATGATTTACATCTATTTAGAATGTGAAACAGAATCAATAATAACTATCATTTGGCTCAGGCACAATGGGAATATGCAACTATTTAATGCACGCTTAGACATAGTTTGTGGCATCAAGCTATGTCCTTCCAAAATGATAAAGCTGCAATCTAGCAGGGGTTTTGACATCAGAAATTAGGCAAAATAGAAGCAGAGATTGATTTAAAAGTTTTTCACTGAGCCACAGCCTCACCACATGACAGTTGCTGATGAGCAAGCTTCTATTTTGTCTTTTCAAGTAACTTCTGTGCATGCATCGCTCCTGCTTCAATGTATCTTCTCTTAAATGATTGGGGTGTAGAAGCAATATTGCAGTTACCAAAAGACTGCAGGAGATGCATCATTCTGGACTGGCATTTAACCACAGTTCTATTGATGGCCTGCCCAAAGGCATGCAAAGTATTCAGCACCAATAATAAGAATGGCTACAGATGTTTTGGTGGACTGGAAGAACAGGTTGAGCATCATGGGACAGTTAAGAAAACATTCCTGAGACTTTTTTGAAGTAGCTGATGATTGTATATTTTTCACATACTAAGCTGAAAAAATGTGAGAAAAAACTGATTTTCAAGGTGTGAACACGGGATATTTGCTTTAGAGTTGTTAAAATTTTTCAGCAAAAGAAATCAGCTTGGAAATCTCAGTGAAGAGTTTTATCATGAACTGTTAGTGTCTTCAAGAAATGATAACATACATTAGTACAACCTAGCAGGCAAAACCAAGAGAACTCAGCTTCGTTTGATGCAGCCAATGGTGAAACAAAAAGAATACTTTATAACATCTGGGACTAAAGAAGAGACAGGTAAACAGAACAGATGCATCCTCTATGAAGATAGAGTTAAGAAAATCATTCAGACAGGAAAAACTAAATACATAAACACTTTAGAAAAAAAAAAAGTGAAAAATTTACCTCAAGTATCAACCAGAGCAGCATCTGATATGTGTGCATGCTTATTGAATTAATCACTGATACAATATTTAACACAATTATGAGTCAGCTGTGTCTAAATTCCCACAGTGGACTTGGCGCAAAAAGAGTGTGGAAAATGAATCTAAAAGATAAAAGTTGCACAATTCAAGGCTGAGGAAAAAAGGTACGGTAGGAAAATTAATCAGAAAAAAAAGACAAAATGAATGACTTTCGTAAATCACTACACTGCGACCTTTCAGAGAACTGCGCGGTAAAAGAGACAGAACGCAATGCCACTGTCACTTAGGCAAAGTGATTTCTCACATCGTTCAAACAGTAACATGGTTTCTTTACAGAAGTGAAAAGAACACTCACAAGTCACGTACATTTTGAAGCTCAAGGTCTCCTTGAGTAAGAGCTGGTGGGGATATTTCAAAAAAACTGGGATTGTACAGACCAGTTTGGAAGAGGGACGATGTACATGGCTTGTGGATGAGACTATCGACCTTTGACGGCCCACAATGATGGACTTAACGTAAATCTGATCCACTCCTTTGCTGCAGCTACCCAAATTTCCTCCTTTCTCGCATTCCAACAAATGGAAGAGGCAGAACTGACTTTCTATGATTCACACCTTACAAGCTTGTCTCAATATCCTTTCAGGTATATGAGTGTTCAAAGGCAAACCACTAAGATCAGCTGATGGCTAAATACACCACTGACAGTTCTGCATTTCTGGAAGTCAGAATCAATCACAGAAACTGGAAACACAGAAAATAGGAGAGAATACTGCTTTTTAAGATTGGAAAGGCACTTATGCCAGACAACACAGACAAGGGTGTATCTTTATCACCATAGTCTACTCTGGTGATAGAAGATTCTCTATTTTAAAGTGGAGGTGCAGGCCACGTGAGAAAATGCCAAAAGCTGGATTGTGGAGGTGGGGGAAATAATAGCATAATTGTTGATGGGGCTGGACACCACTTCTTTGCACCAGCATGTGTGCTGAGACACTGCCTGAAGTGGTCCCTTGATTTAACACCCCTCCAAATGGTCAGACCATGGCAGCAGTACAGTCCACCCCCCTCAGCAGATACACTAATTCTCCACAAACAATAGCACAAATACCCACAAAGAAGCCACCGAGTACACACAGATGTATGCCTCTTAAATGTCCAAGCATAGGGTGATAACACCTTTACAAGTTCCTGGATAACTTCGCATTTCTGAGTGAATGCAACTGCAAGTTAAATCTCTGTTAGTAAATTTATGTCGATGGAATTGGCTGAGCACACCACTGGTGACAGCTGCTCCTCACCCACCAGGCAGACACAGGTCAGGCTGAAAAGTTCAGCCATTTCAGCTCACTCTGCGTCACTGCACTCCATGCAGGCTTTAGAGTCAGCTCCTACCCAAGGCAAAGGGTAATTCAGTCGCCACATCTGACTTCCAGCATCATGGCTGAACATGTCAATGGAGATTAGTATCAGCAGCAAGGTCATGTTTCAGGACATGGATATTAAGAATGGGAGTCATATCCCAGATGTCACTTGAGAGCCTTCAGAGGGTAAAGACTGCATACAGTCCCTCTTGAGTTATTCCCAACTCAAGCCAGGTTCAATACTAGTCACCTACAGCTGAAAGGTGCCACTGTTCATTACAAATCTCCAGAGCCAATCTGTCCATCAAGCAGGGAAAATATTGAACAGGAGAGAAGGAGAAAGATTAACTCTTCATCAGCATCAGTACCTGATAAGAAGAGTAGCTGTCAACAGAGCTCTCAAGCAGCAAAACAACTTAATGGAACAACTCTTCATGACAAAGGAGAAACTGAGCTTTGCAAGTGAAACAGGATTGGGTCACTTTGGACATGAAAAATACTACTAATGGCTGCACTGAAGAAAAGATAATACAACATTTCTTTTACAGCTGGGAATAAATTTTTATGTGCACTTCTTTAATTTTCTAAGAGAGGGGCAAAGACAGAAATGCAGATAAGAAGATAAAGGAAAAATATTAACTTTTTCTAAAATCTCCTTTTATTGAAAGGGCGAAGGGGAGAGGAGGGCAAAGACGAAAAATATTTAATATCGTTGATGTCTAAACTAAACTAAAACATGCAAACATGCTCTTCAAATATTAATAGTTACATACGTCCATCCTGAGCCTAAGTTTTACAACATTTCTGCTCTTAGGCAAGCAGAAGCAAGTTATCACATCCTTCCTCTGTATTTGCTGTTAAGATTAACTTCATATGCTTGTGCTGACTTTTGCTGTGTGCATGGACTTGCCTGTCTTCCTAACAGAAAATTAATGCAGGGGTTTTTTTCAAACCAACAAAGCCAGAGAAAGTCAAGATATTCTGTCCCTGCCAGCAGGGCAGAATTAAGGTGTGCCAACAGTCTCTCATAGAAAGTGTGTCTTTAACAAAGGCATAAGAGTACTCACCCCTGTGGCTGAAATCCAAAAGGAACAAGGTCCTGCAAGGCGCCTATTTCACGCATCAATTTTTCAGTGAGGTCAGCTAGGAACTGACTTGTATTTTTCCTCACCTACTGACTGCCTAGCCCTTAGGACACTGTTGTGTGCACACCAAGACCACCAGCCTCATTTAGGAGGTACAAGGGATCTGCAGGTTGTGTACATCAGACCACATGAAGACACATACTCATTTGGTGCCAGACCAACTATTTTTGTGTTGGGTAATTCCTATAGGTTTCAAAAAAAATAGATCCCAAACCAACTGAAAATAATTTGATGATTTTGATTGTGCCAAGGATGTACTCTGGCACATCTCATGCTCAAATTTGGGTTGGAAATTAGGAAGAAATCTCATTTTTGCAACATAAATAACCTCCTAGTGAAAAAAAAAAAAAAAAAAAACTTACTCCAACAGTAGATGATTTTGTACCATGTCTGTGCTGTTGAGCCCACTCTTGCTTTGATCTTTTTTCTTTTATGCCACAAACATTAACAATATTGTATAAAATAGATTAATAATTTATCTGAGATGAGCTGAATATTTTTCCTTCTGCTGTGTATAAGCAGCTTGGCAACAAAGCTGTCTAACTTCAGGATCAATCTTACCCTTATTTTCTATTATGTACTTCCTGTTGTTCCAAAACAAGATTAAGTTTATTTTATGCAACTCACTGAGCAGTCTCCACTAAAAGAAGATTGATTTTGAATTTCTCCTGTCTCTCTCCCCTTCTCTTTATTTTATTTTATCAGTGTTAATAAAACCACAGTGACTTGTAAGATTCAATTCAGAATTATTTTCCACCTGGAGAGGTTTAGACCATTCCCCACCCCCACCCCTTCTTTTTTTGCAATGGAGTTATTTCTAACTTACAAGGGTTAGAAAGAAGATCTTTTCTGCAAGAGCTTTGTAAAATAAATGTTCTAAAAGGACCTAAGGAATGAAAAGTATCACGCTTCTGACATAAATCATCTCAACAAAATAGACAGTAATGGATATTTTTGAGCAAATCTTTTTTTCCATTCATGAACTTAATTCAAAATGAACAAGACATCACGAGCAATTTCTGCACTGTTTGCAGAAAATGAGTTTTCTGGAGAACGCCAAAGATTTTTCTCATTTAATATTATTAAAGGGCTCTTTTCAAGGTGAAAAAAATCATATTATTGATTTAGAGGATGGGAATTTTCTTTACCTTGGATATCACTTGAGATTAAACTGAGCAGGAGGAAAAGGTGGTTTTATATTTTAAACCTATCACTCTTTCATGATGGTCATCATATTTTTTCCACTTCGCTCACAATTGACTACAAAACCAGGATGATCTCTTTCACTAGCCTAGATAGTGATGTTTCTAAATCTAAGTTGCATTATGGTTTTTCTGTAGCTCTCAATTTCAGATTGTCTGTTATTTCAGTTTCCAGGTCTTAGTCTCTGAAAGCAATGCTGCTCCACTGAACTCAGCATTTCTTGCAATGTTTCTGTGCAAAAAAACCTAGTCTCTATATAAGTACCCATCATTTGAATCCTGCACCCAATCTACAATAAACTAGAGTATTATCACCACAAGCTACAACAGTAAAGAAAAATAATACACTCACTGTTAAGACATTTCAGTCCAGGTAATGGTTGGATTCAAATGAAAGATCAGAAGAACAATGGGACACTCAGTGATTAGAGTTCATCAGATTGAGTGGTTTTGGATGGAGCAAACCGTGGCAAAGATTCTGGTGGCTTGTAGCCCATAAAGGCAAGCTGTGGCACAGGGACAGATTAACTGCCTAGAAACATTGTCCATTGTGTGCCGTAGGTGTAGCTTATTTCTTGGGTCTTTTGAAGCACTGACACAGAGCCTATTTGTTTTCCAGTGTGACTATTCCTAATCCCAAATTACAGCTGATCTGAAGTGCTGACAAAGTCATTTTTTACTCTTTGACTGTTATTTCTTCCTCACACCCTGGAACTACAGGGCCAGAGTTACCTTGCATCCAAAGTTGTTTTTAAGGATCAAGAAGTAGTCTCTGACATGGAGGAGGTATAGCTGTTTTCTGAGCAATCAAGGAGAAATCTGACTTGAAGACAGTGCTGAACAGAATTGTCCCAGGAGAAGTTTCCCTGGACAAAACACCTGCCCAAGGAACAGGACTGGCAGCAGTACATTCCTTTTGTTGAAATGTTCAGTGGAAAGTTACAGGAGCACTTTGTTCTGAGGCAGTCAAAATATTTTGCATCAGTAAGATGAATTGCTTCTTTTCAAATGCAATATAATAAAGGCAAATGACATTTCCATCAGATCGAAACAAAACATTCAGAGGAAAGCTTCCATTTCATGAAATGAAGCATTTCCATTTTCACATAGAGCAAAAAGAACCCATATCTTTGACTTTCAAGATGCTCTAATTGGTTGGACTTCCTCGTTTTGTTTGAACAAAATCTAATAGCAATTGATCAGGAAATATGACACAGCTGAGGTTCCAGTGATCTGGAAAATGAAGGCCAGGCTTTACGGTAAGAACTGTAGACAGCTCCTGCTTCCACCCAATGCATAAATACTGGCAGGTTTTATCGCTGTTTTATTTCCTCTTTAGTCCCTAGGAGAGCAGGGCAACAGAGAGAGCAAGGAGAGGAGAGGAATTACTGCCTTCTTGAGCAGGCACACATAGTTCACGTCTGTAAGCAGTAGAAAAACAGACAGAAGATAAACCTCTACATAAACATATATGCTACCAGAACTGCATATATAAGGACTTTGATTCCTATCAAGAAACCAGAATTTTCTTTTGCTGAAACGACAGCTATTGTGGTCAGCTAAGTTACAGGAAAACATCATTCCCAGGAAGTTCAGTTTAAGAGTTATTACTGCTAACATGCTGAAGAGCACAGGAAAATTTACAAATGTTTAAATTATTCTACTGTCAACATCATCAGAACTGAATGCAAAGCCATCCTAACTGCATCTACAGTAGAAACACATGCTGAGTGTAGATCAGACATCAGTTCCTGTTTATTTTAGCTTTACAGACAAAGTATTCTCTTTGTTAATGGGGAAAATAACCTATTTTCCACTTCACTCAAGAAAAATGCTTTTTATTTCACAAAAAAAAAAAAAAAAAAAAAAGGAGGGGTCTAGAAAAAGAATCACATAAGTAGGTAGGGCTGTCAGCAGCATATGGCTTTGAGCAGGAAAAGGGAGCTTATTTCTGAACATGTGAGTCTGGGAGAAATGTCTTTTATCAAGATAAAATACAAAACTTGTTTTGAAAACTTTACAATATTTCAGTTGGGTTCAAACAAAAGCTGCTGACGACAGACACAACGAATTTACATCTCCAGAGCTAGATGTGGAAACTGCAAAGCGAGCAACAAGAATTGTTGACTCCGGATTATTCATATAACCCATTCCTTTCCAAAGACTTATACACGTTTTGTTTTTTTCCCATTTACAGGATGCTTTAAACAAATAAACCCTTCCTTTCTGTCTTTCTCATGCTTTTTATACAAATACTGTTCATTTACGCTTCCCCTCATGGAAATGAGGAGGAGCTGAGCTCCTCACAAGGACTGGGTGGTTTAGCATGATGCTGCTGGATGCATCAGTGTTTCTGGAATCCAGTGGAATCCTAATATTTCCAACAGGGATTGAGAGACCTTATTCCAGCAGGCAGATGAGCCTTGAAATTTCAGACTATTCAGAAAGAGTTCCAGAGTCGTCTTTACCTGTTCAAGAGGTAAAATCCCATATTCCAAATTCACAGATCATAACCAGAGAAAACATTATCATTCCCAAGCATATCTAGCTACAAGTACTGAAGAAAATAATCTAGCATTTTCTTCCAATGAACTCCTTGAATATTTTACACTGGCCACATGAAACAAGCAGACACCTGAGACGGGTCCACTCATGTGAATCTGGAATCTAAATAATACAGCAGAGAAAAAAATAACACTGGATAGAAAATGTTCTGAATATTTCAGAAACACTTGTAAAGCTGTTCAGGAGGTGAAGATTTATAAGCATACTGTCTGCAAGTGAACTTTTCTACAGATAAATGATGAGCTCACCTGCTCCACAGGCTTTCAACATTTGCATTAGGGTACAGGAGCAGGCTATTAAATTTTCAGCTGTTTGCAATGATCCTATGACAAACCTCAGAGATCTCCTAAAAATGCTTAATTATCTTACAGTCCAAGATACTAAAGTGCATCCTTGGCCAATGTAGTCATTAGAAGCACAAGTGAAAAAAACATTCACTTGTACACCTCCCACATCTAAGCATCACTCTTTTTCCAAGGACTCTTGTCATCATTCTCCCATAGGTTTTGAGCATAAGACCAAACAAAGTGCAGATTTTTTCCTTCAAGAATTAACACATATGACCAGTACACTTATATTATGCTCTTCTCCTGTGGGTGAGACTAGATCTTTTGCTACCGATGGCAGACTGCTGCTCAAGGCATCTGTCCATTTACCCATGCTTAAAGCTGGCACATCACAAAGAGCACCAGTTATTACAACAGATTGCAAGATCTATCGCAGTGAGCACTCTAATCCTCCTCTACATTAAAAAAGAGAACAGTCTTGAGACAAGCATCCTAGATACAGACTCAAGAGGCAGCTTCCATCTTGCCCTAACCTTTTGACCATAAATGAACTCACATGACTCCATGGCATCAGTATAGCAGGGAAGAAGTCTACAATCTTAGAATCATTCAAGTTGGAAAAGACCTCTAAGATCACCTTGTCCAAGCCTGATCCACTCTCACCATGCCCACTAACCATGTCCCTCAGTGCCATCTCTCCACATCTCCACATTTCTTGAGCTCCCCCATGGACAGTGACCCTACCAGCTCCCTGGGCAGCCTGTGCCCGTGCCTCACTGCTCTTTCTGACAAGAAACTACTCCTAATATTCAACCTTTTTCCATTTTAGCTAAATTCGATGAAAGCACTTCACTGTGAACAAGTTTAAACACTGAATAGTTTCCAGGTTGCTATGCATTTTTAGGAGTGCTTTTCTTTCCCTTTTCCCCCCCATTTTTCTTGCTTTCTTATTCTGCTGACGTGGAAGATAGTGCTGGTTCCCACCAAACAATCTCAATGGACATTTACATGCAGATTGTACCCTGCCGTAGCCATGCCAGAAGTTTCAGTGTTGAAACACATTTTATTTATCCTTTTACCAAGAGCGTTAAAACTGAAATAGAGGTCAATGTCAGGGTCTTGTAATCAGGCTTTGAGAAAGATTTTTTGGCTTGTGTTTTCATTAAAAACAGATTTCCATTGTCATTCTTTCTCTGGGCAGTTCTCAAAATATCAAATCTCCTAAGCTTTCCCCTCCAGCTCAGGAGAGATCAGGACTCACATATTTCTCTCTAACTTTACCATTGTGACATTCACAATCTCATTTATAAAAATACATCTCCTGCATTTCATTTGTAAGTTACCTATGGGTTTTTCCCTGTGTTTGTTATTATCATTATTTATGTTCCTGGAGGGGGAGGGAAAAAACAAGAAAAAATAGAGAAAGAGGAAATAAAAACAAATCTTTCACCTTTCACAGCATTTCTGCATTTGTCAACGATCATCATCAAACAAAGCAAAACAAATACTTCCTTTAAAGGAGTTGCTACCATCCAGCAGAAAGCTTTCAATAAATAATAGATACTTATTCCAAGTCAGCCCAGGCTGCATGGCAGAGCATTTTGAATTTTCCTTCCCTCTGTCTTTATTGTGCTTGCCATTAGCATTAAAAACAAGGCCTCTGCTTCTTGGAGAGCTACTAATGCCTCACAGAAACTCTTGAGAAACATATCATTTAAAGATAATTCCCTGATACAGCATATAGATATTTTTCCCTCTTTTCCCTTTCTGTTTAAATGTTTTATAAATTGGGACGTTTTATTGAAAGAGGAGTTCTGTTCTCCAGGAGCTCTCTGAATCCTGCTGTTTATGTTTCACCTGGAGTCATGATAATCCCCTTCATTTTTCTTTAATTTGGTATTTCATCTTTTAAAAAAAATAATAAAATCAGAGTACCGCACAGCATATTCCACAGTAGCATCTGAGCTAATGCAATAAGCAGTTATAAAGCTTACAATGGCTTGAAGCTCAACTTCTACATATTCAGTTAGCAGCATTTGGCTTGCAATGCTTTGAGCCCAGGCTGAGAAAGTCGCTGGCAGGCTGACATGCAACAAAACGCTCCTTCTAATCATGTGCGTCACGGGTCTCTGCTGCTATTAGCATAGCAAAGGTGGCTGCTGGGGTGGGCGTCACAGGGAAAGCTTTAGCAAGGGGTTTCCAAGAAACTCAAGCTTTCTCCTGAGAAACAGGATGAGATCTGCATTGCCTGTGGGGATCTTATTGGATCAGAATATTAATTCCATTTTATGAGCAACCCAATTAGCTGTACATGTCCCTTATCATTACAGAGGAGTTGGACCAGACGGCCTTTTAGGGTCCCTTCCAACTCAAATGATTCTGTGACTCTAGGATTCCAAGTTCACTTCAACTCCATTTAACTAGCCCATATTGCCACTGCGCCTCATCTTCCTAGGACAGAACATTTACAACTGCCTTTGCCCAACGCATTCTTGCTACTACACTCACGTAGAAGTTGATTTTACAAGTTATCTCTTCGTATCTTCCAAATACAACCACAATCCCACCACCACAGTCTCCTCACACAGCCCATCAGCATCACTTAGCTTCAGTTCTGCAATGAGATCTTTGTGCAGAAATACATGCTAAGGAGCTGCTCTAGAAATACACATGAGCTCCTGTACCAGAAGCTGGATAAATACAATAGCAGACAAATTTTTAAAAAATTAAAAAATAAAAATGGATGATACATAGTATTTCTGATACTCTTGACATGCAGCAGCTTGGTAAGGATATAGTTACAAGACTCACCAAACCGAGCAGCTACTCTTTTTACTACAGAAAACACCAGCAACCAGCCAGGGAGAAGAANTGATTCTGTGACTCTAGGATTCCAAGTTCACTTCAACTCCATTTAACTAGCCCATATTGCCACTGCGCCTCATCTTCCTAGGACAGAACATTTACAACTGCCTTTGCCCAACGCATTCTTGCTACTACACTCACGTAGAAGTTGATTTTACAAGTTATCTCTTCGTATCTTCCAAATACAACCACAATCCCACCACCACAGTCTCCTCACACA
>PPHD01007705.1:12031-22714 GCA_002909625.1 Bambusicola thoracicus
ATGTGTTACTCTTTTGGGCCAGCTGAAGAGAGTTAATATAACCAGAAAGCTTATAAATAAGAGACAAGTGGAGTTACGTTATTTTCTAGGGTAGACTGAGCTACAGGTGAAAGGATGTTTTAGAGTGCATAGAAGGGCTGGCTGGGAAGCCTAAGAGTTTTCTATTTCATGCTGTCCAGAGTGAGAGACATTCATGAGATTTCACAATAAAAAACATTTCTTTGCAGAAACGCTTTGTTGCATTTTCTTTTTCTTCTTCTCTGAGCTTCAAATCTGGAAGTCCTTTTCTTCCATCAGTGTTCAGCCTCTTTCTACAAAATGTAGGCTAAGATTAGATTCTCAAATGCTCTGGGCACAAGTTATTCAGACAATACTTTAGTTCTGGGTCATTGGCAGTCTTTGAAGGGAGACTTATCCCTGTCAGAGCTTGGATTTTGGTTTAGTCACCAGGTCTTTTTAATCACTGCAGCTTCTATGCTATCCAAGAGGTGCTCTTCCAGTCTAGATGAAAATGCAAATAATACAAAGAAGCTTCTCACTACAGGCTTTAAAGCAAAAGAAAAGAAAACATCTCCCAAAATTTTCATTGAAATCTCTGTAGCTTACAATATGCAAGTATTAAATTGGGCCAAATGTCTGAAGTTAATCATAATGCTCACTGTAATACAAGGCAGTTATCCCCTGATGTCCTCATGACCATTGTACTCCAGCTCTCTTTTTAATTGCATTTCTGACAAGGGCTATGCAGCTCTGATCTTAAAATGCTGAGTTAGTTGATGCTAAAGCATCAGAGAAAGAAAACCCTTTCCTTTTACACAGAAAATAGGCTTCTACAGACAAAATTATTTAGCAATTAAAAAAAATGGTTTCTCCTGCAGACAATAAAAAGTTTTTTTGTTGTTGTTTGACACACTTAGAGGGATGAAGGGAAACAATCTCCTCATCCCTGGAATGTAATGTTATGCTTTCAGCATGAAAGACTCCAAACGGTGTTGGAAATTGGCAACATTTCACCCCATATTAATGGATTCAAATAACAAAAATAACATTTATAAAACACCTATAGCAATGAACTAATGGGTACTTCTGTTTAATGGTACTCATATCAAAATACTAAAAGTGATTGAAAGCACTACAGTTTATTTTGAACAGAGCTAGCTGAGAAATTGCGCGCTGAAGTAGGAACTGGATTTCTGCTATGATGGCAAAGCTCAGGTGAACCCTGTCTCCATCACAGCTCATGTTTATCAGTACAGAGACAGGCTTCCCAGAAACACTGGTGGTCATGAAGATGATGACGACCTTGGCAATCAGTTCCTGTAAACCTGGCTATTGTGAAATGACTGTTGTTTACTAGCTGTTCTTTGCCTGTGTAAAATGGGTTTGTTGGTTCTCATCCGCATCAGCTGACCGTTGGGTTTCTCAGCACAGCTCTCAGTGGTTCAACAAAGGATGACATCTTACTCTTCTCCAGAGGCATAGGGATTGTTGTCCCATGTTAGGAAAAAAGGTCTACTGCATATTCTGTCTCCATCTGCTGATGATCTTCAACAAACAGTTTTGAGAATGTGACTTCTCAAGCACAGAAATTACAAAATAGAGAACAAATAGACCTCAAGTATACCAAAATGCCAGAAGGTTCTGGAAGGGAGAGAATATCATATTACATTACCTGGCTAGAAAATTTACATATGTGTTTAAATATCTTGTAAATAGGCTGCAAAATGCATGAAGTGGGTGCAGCAGTGCTGGAAGACTATTTTTAGAAGTTACATGGAGTCAGGGTCTGGTGAATGCTGGCAAAGAAAACAGTTGCTGCCTCAATAGGACAGAAAAGAGGAGGAGATGAAAGAATATAGGTACATCTGTGTCTCTCAAGTAAATGAGAAGATGAAGCAAGAATTTATGAGCTCATACCCGTGACTTATTTTTGTGGATATCAGATGTGCAAAGGATGTTTTATGTATAAACTGAAACTATGTTGAAAATACCTCTTTGGAAATCTGGAGTTCACTTGGGGTAAACTTCAGTTCTAAGAAGATAAAAGACTGAAAGCACCAAAGTGAGGGCAAGGAGACCGGTTTCAGATCCGGAAAATGCTTCAATTTTCTTGGTTTCCAAAGCATATAGAAAGGCAGAACGAGAGAGGAACACTCATTCAAATGATGCACACCAGGTTTTCTGTTTTCTAATTTACCTCAGCTCTGAGTTTCCTTTCCACAGGAGCTGATTCCCTCTCTCCGGTGCCCCTTCCCCAGAGCTCCCAGTATTAGAGCATCTCCTTTTTCTTGTTTCTCTCCCTGTTCCAGCACATGGGGAGTGCATTAAACTGAAAGAAATCCAGGTTCAAAATTCCTGAAGAGAAGCACCACTTCCTTGACTTAAAGCACAAAACTGCTTGTACAAAATACCCTTTGGCCATGGGTCACAGAAGGACAAGACACATACATTGCATGAAACAAAACCAAGCAAAGACATGAACATATGGGACTTCCAAGTGCAGGACAATGATTAATCCTAAATTCACCAGCAGGTCCTACCTCCCCTTCCTTTCCTAAACTGTAGTATCTATTAGAAGACCTCCCTCCTTTTCCTGAACGTAAGCTTAGCAGGATAAAAATTAGCACTGCATTCACCATAGGTTTGAAAAAATTTAGACTGCATGAGCTAAAAGAAAAACCAGAGTAATATTGTTTGATAACAGCAGCATGGGTGAGACACTGGAACTCGCTCCCCTGCAGTTTCACTCCCGGACAATAAATTGGGCGGTGAGTGTCTGTAAGCCACCAACATCACTTGAAATTATACAGGCAGAGATAAAATAATTCCTTTGTGATGCAAATGCATCTCAAACAAAGATAGTGCAGCTGGCATATTAAATACCGGGAGGAAAAATTAATCAGGCAAGTTTGTTGAGACAAGAGAGTCACATCCATTGTTACTATCTTGACTGATCAGCACTGTATTCATAGGCAACGTAAGCATATGAATAACATCTCATACTGTGACTGCCTCTTAATGTAAGCCTCTTAAATGTATACTTCCCCACAACATAAATGTCAAAAGCATTGAAAGTCCTTTTCTTCTCTTACATATCAATGAAAATTTCACTGGATTAACTCAAAGATCTTTATTGCTGCTGGGGAGTGGGAAGGTCTCATCAAACCTACAGTTGTTTTGTATCCGTTTTTCAAATAATGGAAAACATCAATATAAACTTTCTTTTTTTTTTTAACAGCTTTCTGACCTTCTGACTGCAATTCCCACTCTGAGTGACTGCAGCTCAGGAAAATCATGTGCTCTGCAGACCCTTGTGGCAGCAGAGAATCTCATCAATTTTAATCCCTGTAAGGTTCATAGGGTTTGAGCCTGACAACAAAATAGGCCATTGCACAATATGGCTGAGCAAAGCAGACCCCTCCATCCCTAATAAGAGAACTCAGCACCTCTCTGCTCTGCATGGCCTCTGCCTCTGGGAGAGGAGCAGGAGAACGATTCGCTTGAACTTCATACCTCTGTGTGAAGTTACTCATCAGATAGGAAATACCAAATGGCAGCTCCCAGGACAGAAGGGGAAAAGGCCTGTTCTTTTAAAACAGAAGTGCAGTACTAGAAAGACTGAAGTTAGGAACTAATACATATCTTTTTTCCCCCTTTTTATCAATCTGATTTTGTTACATTAATCTGATGGAAAGGAAACCCGGATCTTATGCAGCTCTCCAGCACTCTGAGATCAAGCAAGATCCACGTACCTTCCACCTACTGAAGTGGAATTGGCAGAATAAACCATCATCAGCAGTAGCATAAAGTGACACATTTGCAACAAGCTCAGCTCCCTGCACGCTCTCTTTGGTGGTTAGTCTTGAATGCAAAAGCTCAGTAACAACAAGCCAGACAACCTTGTTGGGCCACACATCCAGGAATCTCCACTTCATCCATGCCTGACAAACAACAGGTGCAAGAAGTAGTGGACTCGGTCCACAGTTGGTAACTTATCAGTGAGATCTGTTTTCCAGACTTGACTACTTAAATCCTTGCTTGCAAGCTTTCTTCTGGTGCCCAAGCAGGCTCAATAAGGACAAGAATTACATTTTAAGTTACCATTTTTCAAAATGGAGACCTCAATAGCTATTAACTCAGCTTTCCCATAAGCTTACTTTTACTATCCGGAGTATTTAGTGCCATAAAACAAAAACAAATCCAAAAACAAACAAACAAAGCAAAAAAAAAAATCTCAACCAGTTTATGGTCTTTTTCAGTACAGAGCTGTGGCATTTAGTCCAGGCGTACTGATGCCTGCTACAGCACAGACTGCACTAAAAACCATGATGCGCATTCCTGCTGCCTCAAGTAAAGGCTAAAGAGTTGTTCTATTGTGCTTGCGTTTGCTCAAAGTCAGGCTGCTTACTCCATGTTCTTGCTGCACAGAAAAGAAGTACCTGCACAGCTGCAAGAGCTCTATTTACACCTTTGCCTGTTTGCACATCACTGGAGACATCAGCATTGTCCTGAGCCTGCAATTCTTTAAGAGCTTGTGGAAGCAGCAGCAGATAGATGTATTGATTAAGAGAATCACCAAGTCCTCATCCACACCTGATAAACAAATAGGAAAAACGCTCACTGCTATATCTGTGCTTTAATTATAGTTAGAAACAACTGAAGGAAAATAGCTATATGGAGAAATATCAAGCTATCAGTAGCAATACAACCAACTGGCAAGAAGCCATAGATAACAGAGGAGGTAACAGCCATCCATCAGACTGGAGGATAACCTACTTATATCAGGATATTAGCTAATACAGTAGCAGAAATTCGAATTTTATTTACTTTGTGGATCGTGTCAGTTTCATTTACATAAATCACAGAAGATTCACTTCTATCCTCCCTTTGAATAAGCATGGGGTGGATACAGCATCGCAACAGCTGTTTTTTTGTTGTCGTTGTTTGTTTTAGGAGAATTATTCCTTTCCCTTTTTAGATGATGCTTTCACCTTGATTGATGAATCACATGCATTACAAACTTGTTGATGTCAAACATCAGTAGCAGAAAATTTGTCCTGTGTTCTCTCCCACAGTATTCTTCTGACTGAACTCTGGAAAAATATTTTTAAAATTATAACTCAACTTCTTTATATCTCCTAGAGATGCATTCCTTCTTCCACAAGAAATCCCCTTTGGACAGGAGTTCAGTGGTAGATATAATACATCAAATGAGAAGCTTGATGTATTTCAGAAGCAGACCTAAGAGGCTGTGACCATGGATCTGTCAGGAAGGAACATAATATGAAATTGCTTGTACATGCTGTTCCTCCTCTTGCTAGAAAAGCTCTATTCTTGCGACACTTCAGGGGATTAAGCCGATGAGTGTGTTGTGCAACCAAGAACTAATACTGCTTAACACAGCCTTTCTTAACTTTTTTTCTTCCTCCCCATGCTGCTGACCTCTCAGTCAAGTTTGAGACATCGCTCCTTCCTTATATGTAACGTAAAAATACAAATAATACATGTACCAACTAGCTTCATCATGAAGTCATGCCTTTAAAGAATGGAAGAAGTGATGAGGGGGCTGCACATTTCCAGGCTGCAACACAGCAGCTGACAAACCTCTCCTCTTCTCAACTGCTTTTCATTACCCCTGGAAACCACAGCCTCCTGTTGGAGCGGAGCAGAAGCAGAAGAGACACGATTCCAGAACTCTGCTCACACGGTGGTTTTGGACCATTTTGCCTTTGATTCCAGATGGGTCTGCCCAGAGATATCCTCCTCCAGACCTCACTTCAGCAAACCAAGGAAAACCAAAGCCTTTCAAAGAGCAGTATTGTTATCTGTTCTTTTCAGGCCACTGCCCTCTGACAGACATTCCCAACATGAGAGCTGATAATTATTAAAGCTTTTGACTGGTTTGCTTACGTGAAATTGTCTAAATATTCATCAAAGTCACAAAAGGTAGAGCTCAACCCCAACTGTTCTGCCACATAACCACTGTGCACAATGTCTTTCTAAACTCATAATAGTGAATAGTGGGAAAAAAAAAAAAAAAAAAAAGAGATGATTGCTTTTGTGAAAGTGCTGCATATGGCATTTGGTATGGCTATGGGTCTACACTAAAAGGAGAGCAGAATTATTTAAAGAATCATCCCAACCTGGCTTAAAAGAAAGAAAATAAGCATTTTTCTTGCCTGCAAGTCTGAATGCTTTTGTGTTGAAGGAAGATCAGAGACCAAATGGTCTTTTTTTAAAGTAAGGAAAACTAAGTATATTTTTCTTTTCCTCAGTAGGAGAGGAGAAGGTAATAGAGAATACAAAGTGTTAAGTAAATTGGCATAAATAGTGGTAAATTAAGACTGTAGATCATTGCTACCTATGATCTTGCTCCAGAAATCAGAAAAGCCCAGCTGACATGAGATGCTAATATTGCTTGGGCTGATGGGCTATTGGTTGGCAGTGCTTGGAATCAATATAACAGTTAATAAAGTTGCCATAACCTGCTCTGTTGTGTTGGAATGTAGACAACCAGCACCCCCCTGAGAACTATCAATTCTGGGTGCTGGGCAGCAGCTGACAAGTCTCTTGTGCCCCCTCCCTGTCTAAACACTGAAGACCTTATCTGTATAACACATGGGTACAATAGGAGTAGCTGCTTGAGCTCTGCCAGCTGGACTCATGCCTTTCCAACTCAGAAGCTATTATTCCTGCCATGCACAGGTAGGAGGTGCACGCACAGTCCAGAATCCTCCAGATGATGATCAAACATCAGCTGTATTCTGCCTCCCATTGAAAGAAGTGCTTAACAGCCAGGTATTTATTCTGACACAGGACCGCAAATTTGGGAAAGGTTTGAGCTTAGATAGATGCTAAATACCTTTCACATGGGTTGGAGAAGCATTTTATTCTTCTATAGGAAGGTAGGGGCATAATGACAGCAACTGTTGTCCTTTCCCTACCCCCTCTTCCCTAAAAAACAAAAACAAAACAAAAAAAATCCCGATTTTCCAAGTCTCTGGCATGGAGAAGAGCAAGCAAGCAAGTCCCTGCTGTTGTGCCACCCCAGGTAGCAACTGCCCCAGGTCAGGGACTGTACCAGCCAAGTCTAGCTGAACAAGAGATCTTCCTCTTTCCATCTAAGAAAGAGGAGTTCTGAACTTTAAATATAGTACCAGTTGGCTGTTTTTCCCCATCAAATTGCCATTTTATGGGATAGTCAGTAGCTTAAATACAATGAACTTTATTGCCAAACTGACATTTATTTGCAATGTATATTTATTGCTGGGAGAGCGAGGGTGAGCAGTATGTTTTCTGCTCTGTCAAACAGTAGAGAGATACAGCAGGCCTCTCCCCATTACCTCCAGTAAGAATCAGATTTATTTTCCTTGACTTCAGAGAGCCATTTTTACTGGATATCTCTGTACTTTCACAAGCTGAGTGAGATCTACCTGGTTCTTAATAAGGTACAAACGCATCTTTCCTCTTTGGTTGTGACATTCAGATATGGAGGAAAGTGCTGAAAGCAGAGGATGTTTGTTATTTTACATGCTTTTTACAATACCAGCCTAATGAGATAATGTATTTATTTATTATAACAATAAACACAGCTGTAAAACGGACCATAAAAAATAATAGATGACTCACAGATTTTTATACCCAACATGTCAGCTGTAATTGGGGAATAAATTACATGATCCATCTGCTTGCTGTCTTTGACACCATTTTCCCTATACCCTCAATATTTAAATACAGTCAGCATTATTTATATTAATTACTCACTAACAACAGCAACAACAAAAACTCTGCCTGGAAATTGATTGGCCTTGTAGTATAATTCCCCAGTCACATCACCACACACTATATTCTTTCCCTTATACTTAAATCTAATGAATATGATGGACTTAGTTTTATTTATTAATAGTTTTCACTTTATCATGCCAACGTTACTGAGCGCTCTCGTTATTAGTGCCTTGGAGACATTACTAACAATGATATATCATACAAAAGCTTGAGAGACAGTTCAATCCTTTAAGATGGGAATGAAAACTTCCCCTCCGTTCCAACAGCAGCAGCTTCAGGAATACAAAACCCTGCCACTATCCTAAAATTATAACAACAACACCTAAGGACTCCAACAAATACGAGATATTGCAAAGTAAGAGGGATTATCCAATTATTGAGAAATGTTTCCTGTCTCTAATGTGTGTAAACATATTTATGCAAATACCATCATTTATATTAACAAGAAAGAACAGAGAAACATATAAGTAGCAGGTTATTGACAAAGAGAACCCAAATTTCCCATGCATCTTTGCACTGTGTTAGATTTATCAGGGCATGCTGCCATTGTTTAGGGGGATATTAACTGACAAGTGATAAGTCAAGTCATTGACACCCCATCAAGTTCCTTCACTCTTTATCCAGTACATCAAGTCTAGAATTAGTAAGGTATTACTTCAGGAGCTGACTGAGAAAAATCAAACAAAATGAAATAAACAATCTATGTTTCAGTAATTCCTTTCTGTTTTCAATCTAAGTGTAGAGATGTGTCCGGTAAATAAGTTTCTATGTTAATAGCTCAGTTTGTGTTTAAATATTAATTCCTTTTTTGAATTGGACAATTACAGCAAATTAAAAGGCTTCAAATGTTGTGATTCTTCTTCCTTCTGGGAAACCCAACGTTAGAAGTCTTAGTGATACGTGGAAGTGTTGATTAGGAGAGATTAAATAGCACAGAATATTTAACAGGAATCTTGGTTTATCCACTGGTCCAGCCATTAACAAGTGCATCCTAGACAGGACCCAAACGTGGACACCAAACTGGATTCAGTCTTCCTCCTCTATCCAGCAGCGTTAAAGCAGCTTCCTCCTCTAGCCAGTCTAACAACATCGGAAACTTCGTAAGAATATTAGACTTTTTGTTGTTCTGAAGACATTCAGAAAATTTAAATACTTACTGAGTATAATAGTACAATAGAACAACATAGAAACCATTCACAATTTGATATTAACAGAACGCATTAATGTGTTTAAAACCAAAACTTAAACCAGTTATTTTTAGGCAATAAAACCACCTGTAACTTATTTTGAATTTGGTCAACTCCCCATCTCTCAAGATTAGCTCTCAAGTGAAAGATCTGAAGTACTCAACAGTCACTAAGGTAATCTAGTTAGAATTACCCACTAACATAATTTATCGTCTTTTTAATTGTTTTTACCCTACAACTCTCAAAAGCTCTGGCTCACACCGTCTGTAAGTAAAAAATTAATCACCTTCTAGGTTTAGCAGACCCTTTTAAAATGCCTTCTCCATTGCTATTCTCCATCAGACCTTTGTGTCTTCTGACAGGCTACGCTTTTCTGTGTAGCTGAAACTTAAAAAGTGTAATGAACAAGGTATTTTATGTTTGGGCCTTTCTTCCTTGGTGGGTATTTGGTTGGGTATTTTTGACACAGTATTTCTCAAAAAAAAAAGAAAAGAAAACGCTCCTGCCTTCACTGAAAGGGTTTGATATGCAAAAAGCAGCAGGTACATCTGCAGTGAGCAGCATTCTAGCCAGCAACAATAGTGCTTCAGTGATGGGAATTCTGCTTACAAGCTATTTTGTCTAAATAAAAAAGGATGGTCAGGTAGCTACATTTCAGAACCAGTCAACAGCTTTTCCATCTACTTTCAATCTTCATTCTTCTCTCTTCCCTCTCTTCCAGCATATAGGTAGTAACCTACTGCAAACACCCTACATGAGCATCTCATTCACAGGGCCAAAGCTATTTCTTCTCATCAACATCAGAAAGTTCTGAATGCCTGTGTTTGTTGTAGTGATTATTGCTAGTTAGCACTACTACATGATTCCACTGTCTGTGTTTTCTATTGCAATCCATTCTCTATTATATTTCCAGAGGTTTCAGTAGCAAAACATAAATCAGAATTAGACAGGAAACTTGAACAACAGGCATTATCCCACCTTCCTAAAAAGAATAACAATACGGTTTATCAAAGAGGCGTAGTGTATCATTTTTATCAAGATGAATAGAGGGGATGTCTCAGTTACTGCTCTGTGTCCATCATTTCAGCAGTAACAACCCATTAATCTTGCAGTTTTTTACTTTGCAATTAGCATGCTGGTGGAGCACTTTAAATAAATTCACCTCTGGTGTAATTGCTCTGACAGTTACAGGATTGTCCCAGGAAGGAGTTTTAACGGATCATATACTCATAGATGGTTTTTCCAGCTACTTTTCTTGGAAGATTTCTCAGCCAGAAACTAGCACAGAAATTGCACGAAAAAAATACATTACAGATTAGAGAAAGAAACACCATCTCTTCTCCCTGCACTTAAATTGTTTTCTACTAACTAGGCCCATTCAAGATTATTCTCCGCTTTTACCGTATGCTTTAAGGTAAAAACTGTCTTTATGATGAACAACTCAGTGCAGTTGTGTCCTTTAACTGTATTACACCACCAAGATAACTTTTCTGTAGTCAAGGTGCTTTACTTAAGAGAAGCTCCAAAGCAAACAGAGCACTTTGGAGTAATCTGACACCACACTATCTGTACGTAACTAATATTACCCCAGGCAGATTAAGGGAGATTACTCTCACCTTCCAATACCTTCCTTTTCATATCTCAGTTATTCTGGTTTCCAAGGGAATCAGGCTCTTTCATTCCTCATTTCCTTTGCTTCTTTTTTTTTTTT